>DWPA01000433.1:0-25301 GCA_018251375.1 Calpodes ethlius
GTAAGTTCTGAAGTTGAGTCTGAACATTGAAATATATTTTTTTTATTGTAAAACTATTCATTTCTACAATAAAAAGATTCTACTAGTTTTTATTACGATGCATGTAATTAAACCTAGAAATTTTTATTTGCTACAAGGTTATTTATATAATATATATCTATCTATATATATATATCTTTATATGATATATGCCGACCAAATAGATGAACGCATAAGATAATTGGCCCGGTGTCGGCGAACGGCTCATGACGATTCCTAAACGTTAACAAATGTGCGTAAGTTCTGGAGTTGGAGGGAAATCAATGAATTGTAAACTTGATAAATATTTTGTTAACTATTCCGTCGACGCGTCGTAATTATGATTATTCAATGAGCTCTCCTTGACACAAAAATACAAATGTCTATAAAATAGTTCGGTATCACTCTTCGCCACTCTATCGGAAATAACACATCACACTGACCTATGCACGGCTGATATCGCGACCGAAAGCAGGAAAATCGGTCATTTATACTCGTAGCTATATGAACGGAAATAATATTATCTCATTGGTACGCTTTTATATAAACCATTCATTGTTGGTGCGGTAATGACTTTTTATCCCTTATGGAGCCATTCACAAAAGATTGATTCATAAAACATTAAACTTTAACAAAATGTATGGGCACAATTGTCTGCATTAAATACATTTCGGAAATTGTTATTGCAGTTCTTTGGGTAATTTGTTATTGGTGTTTCAATGAGATTGAGAATTCTTCTACTTATAATTTACTATATGTTAAGCGGATTCACCCGCGTGAGAGAAAAGAACGGCAATAATAAGGTTGTCGGTTTCTTTCATAACTGTTTGCTAAACAACGCTTTGTCGTAGACATTTTCTTTAATTTGGTTGAAATATACATTGCAGTAGAAGTTCACACAGAAACGAGATGTTTCGCGGTGAAAAGTAGTCTGTGGCACTTTTCATCCTCCCAACACAAAAAACATACCATAACGACGTTCCGCTGCTACGTCAGAGAAAAACAATTAAATAAACACACTTTCGCATTTATTATAAATTTAAAGCCCAATATCTTTTTTCTATCTTTGATCGCGCTCGAATCATAAGTGAAGATTGACAGTATTCACTATTGAAGATGTTATAAGGGATGAATTTAGATTATATGACCCATTTACAATCTAACCGAATTGGAGCACGGTATAATTTTGCGAATCACACATTTTCCGCTTATCTACTTCGATGACAATAAATTATATTTAAAGATTTTAGGTCCCTGTTTTATTGATACCTATAACTTTAAATTGTTCTATGCTTAATATTTAATTAATTTTAATTTAATTTGATGATCTAATTGGCGTTTCTTACGTTAGACCAAACAAATTGCACATATTACTTTCAAAAGAATGTTTAACAATAAAAGCAATGTGAGATACATGTTACTGCGTTGTTTAAATGTTAAAATATGAGTGAAGAGTAATCTGCAAACAGTACTACATAAATATATTTACGAATATGATAGGGAAGGTCGTTTATGTATATAGGATCTAAATTCGAGCTCCGAGATACAAATATCATAACCGATGATTCTGATAATATAACTCCGTTTATATTCACACTCTGTACTACTAAATGTTTACTTGTAAAAAATATCCGTAATATTTTGAACATCGTGAGAATTGGATATTCCGAGCCAAATCCTAATTTAAATATTTAAACACAAGTATGTAACGTTTTGCTTAAATATTTAAACGTAAAGTCCATAATCCCACGTTACGCAGGCCTTTCATTCAATAAATTCATTATTTTTCTAATTTTTTATTCGTTTACATTTTCATCTTGTACTGATATAAATTCTACTGGCAATAAATTAACTTACTTTTGCTTTTGGTGTAGGCCCGCAAAATCAAATAATTTTATCTCTTTATTGGATACTCAGGCCGAATGAAAATTTAAATTTTTGGAGATTCTACGGAGGATTGGAGGAACCTTTAGTTTTTTAATCGATAGAATAAAATATACTTCTGGTTCAGATCGAGGTTTAAAATTAAATAAATTGTTATTGTACAAGTTAACGAAGACCCATATAAGAGAAATATATAATGCTGTTGTTCTCAAATGTTCTTAGCTTTTTTTTAGTACGAAACGAGACTCGAAAGTTACCTATATCAAATTGGCTCTTCGAAGTCGATAAGGAATTCACGAGCCTTAATAATTTTCCAGAAGTAGTTCGATTGTGCTGTCGTTCTGTCTTCGTTAGTCGCACATCGGTTTTCATTACAGTTCTGCCGATCTAACTTTTGCAAGTCTCGAGAGTCGCTCACGGAATACACTAACATTGTCGTGAGGTTTTTAATAAGGAAGAGTACTTAATTATTCTTTCTTCGTTCTTTTCCTGTTATTTCCAACTTTTTCTGTTCAGCTCTCATACACATAGGTCATATAAAATGTTTTTTCTTGAGCTGCACGAATATACGACTCAGACTTAAATCAAGATGGACTAAAAACCTACGCTTTCCTCGTGTTTCTAAAATGTGGTTTCCAGCTATGTTTAGCCGTAAGCAGTCTTTTGTAGCTTCAACCGTAACCTATCTTATTTCTTTGAAACGAATGAGAAGTAGTGTCTTCGCTTCACAGCGCTTTACAAAGATGGCGCATGACGGAATGAAACTAGGAAGATACTACTGTGACATTTTGCAAGATCCTTTACCTGTTTTAAATATTAACTTATTCCTGTTTGTCTTTTCATGGGCATCACTTGTAATTCCGTTTTGTTCTTTTGTTCTTTGTGTAGACTGTTGTAGATTCGAAGCGAGGTAATACAGTCGTTTTCGAGTTGCATAACCCTCATCCCCGGATTTGGTCGAGGCACGGTGTCGACAGTCATTACTCACGACACAACGCTCGTTAGGTGCCCGCAAACTTGACTAACGTTGACGTCAAACGTGTAACATGACTTGACGCAATCCAGCACGTTTTCGTGTGTAACAAAATAAAACAATTAAGTCAAGTGTTTATATTCTTGTTACTTGTTAACAAATTGACTAATGAGGTGTGTTTTATCGAATATTTATTTAGGATTTTTACTCCTTTAGAATCGATTTTTATGTATCTAATCTTGTCAGGAGAAAGAAAAGAAATATAGAAAATTAGACTTGCGATATCTGGTGAGAAAGTATTATACTACTCATACTTTAATACGTAACTTTATATATTGGCTGGAATTTTACAAATTCTCCTGAATAATTTTTACTTACCCTAAACCCATTGTCGTCGTCACAAAACCCTAATTAACAAAAATAAGACGTGTCATCGAAAAATTTGTACAAATATTGATACAATTAAAATTTTGGCAACAAACCAAATTTCGCATGTGCTAATTGTTAATGAAAGAAAACTTGCCACGACATGTGTAAACTTGGGACGAAATTAAGTTTGTTTTGCTGTTGCATTTTAATATGTTGATTTTATCGACAGCAAGTTAACACCTTTAAAATTTTTGTTAGGTATGTTTCTGAACTGATAAAATGTAATTCGATACCAATTGACATATTTCTTAATTACTAATATATATATGAATTCGAAGGATACGAAAATTGTAAAAATATAAATTAGAAAAGTCTCTCCTTGCTGACCTTTTTTCTCCGTGTGAAACTAAAGGGTACTAGACTCAACAGTAACTTTTCAATCGAAAACAATTATTAAGCTAATTAATCTAGCCGACGATGTTTGAATGAGTATATTTTATATTCACAATGCTGTAATTTTTAATATTAAAAAAGTTAATGAATTAGATAAACATTTGCTGGGACCGATACTTACCTAATATAATATTATTATGATAAATTGCCAAGGATTTCCTATTTTCCTGGTTGAAACAATTCAAACAGACTGTTTGTCGATAAACAAAGAAACTCCCTCACATACTATGAACAGCTTGCTCCTTGTTAATTAGGTCGTGCGTATCCGGAGGATGCTATTTGTAGATATTGATACCGCTGGCGTGCTTAACGACGCTAGAGTATTTGCATTCAATCATTTAGTCGTCCAGCGAGGGCTAAATCAGTATAAAATAATAGTTAAAATTTGCAGTAATAAACAATAAGGGTTGCGTCTGTGATAACAGATGAAAATTCATTTGCATTTGAATATTTATATCATCGATTTGACTTACATTTGTAAGCTGCTTTCTGTAATCAGAAAAAAGGAAAAAAATATTTAGGAGGAGTGAAAATATATTTCAGGTTGATTTCCTTAAATAATAAGTTTAATAGCAATCCGCTCGTCACTCCGCTTCGGGAAAGGAATTCTTTGTTTTTATGGAAATGTTTCCCTTGTCTATTAGATACACTAAAGCATTACCAATTCTTGCCGGTGGAGAGAAGAAGAGGGTCTGGCACAAAAAGAGGGCTGATCAGAGTTTTATACGGATGTTACTGGGTATTTTCAAACGTATCGGATTGACGTATTAACACGGTAGCCATTTTGGTCTCTATATTCTATTACTGCTGTAGCCTCAGAAGAAAGACGCATGACTGGATTTGCTATTTATCATTATGAAAAAAGTCAAAAATCTGTTTATGCTCGATCATACCAAAAACAAATGTGATGGATAGATTTCACTCTGATTAAATGTCAATAAGTCAATGACGTGAGATGTAAACGATAATATTGTCGTCTTTGTATCTTACATTATTCGCTCGCTGAGGTTGTCGAAGGAAATTTCTGTCGGCTGTCTTTTCACCGCTACGGAGATTAGACGACACCATGACTGCAAAAGGAAGTCAATCTCCATCGATTCGTAATTATGATATTTCCTATTGTCTATACTTATATCTATAAGTGTGGGAACTCATTGACAGGCATGATTTTTACACAAAAGTCGCTTGATTGTTGATTCTCATTATTGCATAATGCAATAATGCTCATAATACTCGTGCTAATGTTAAAAATATGTGATTTCAAATCATCTCATCTTTCTGTCCATCTCTGTTTCTGTTAAGTTACTCGTCTCCTTGCTTTTGTATGTGATGAAGTACGTCATCAAAACGCTTACGTTATCTGTTGAGTTACCTGGAGGATCACAGATTAATCAATGACGGGCTGACTCTCTGTTCTACCTCATACAACATTGTGTACAAGTCAGAATAATCAATGGGAAAGCACTAACAGTTAACATTGGCACGGGATATGTGCTCTATATATAGGCCGTGCAAATACGGTTCAGACCAAAATTGATTAAAGCAGAATTAAACTTGCGTCTAACGTCGAAAACTCTTTGGAGCGGATCTTGGAGTTGTATCAACAAAATTAAATTTGAGTTCAACGTCTTGAAGCCAAAAATTTGCATTTGCCATTAAAACTTCCCATACGCTATAGCGTTACAGTTCTAGGCTACCCTGCTTACCATTAGCAAGATTTTGCCTGCGTGAAACTGTAAAGGCAGCTAGGGCCAACAGCATATATCTATTCGATAAAAATCTACAAGATTATTAGAATTTCATGAGATATGCAGTTCCAACATCATCTCGAAAGTAAGGTCAATTCAATCTCAAATTTGCTTACTTGTCAGCTGGGTTAAAAACTAGGTGTACATAAGCACTCTCATTATTTTTTATTAAATATTTTCTATAATTGACCATGACTAACCTGATGAATGAAATATGTTTCGTGTTAGGATGAAGTGGGGTTAAGACTATAACAGAACATGTATATATGCGATAAAAACACTATGTCTAACATGTTAATGGGACGCTTAACAGGAAACTTAGTGGAATTTGCGTCCGGGAGGAGATTCCTCATTTAAATGTCAGACGAAATTCCACTCTAAGTGTTTACATATAGAATAAGTTTCTGGATAAACCAAATTTAAATTCTAATTTATTATTTGTTTTTAAGAAGGCTAAGAAGCTTGTTACTAATAAGTTACTCAATGATATACTAAAAATCCTAGTTCCTAAAAGTTAGGCACACGAGTACGTACGCCAATGGCATATACACGAATATATGTGCGTGTGTGTTCACGTCAGAATCATACAGTACCTTCATATGTTTAATATCAGGTAATATTTACATGTGTACAAATCAACCTTTTACCTGGCCCGTGCTACACATCAAATGCTGAAGTATTTGCTTACGCTTTGGAGATAAAATGTAATATTTACATGTTAAGTAATGTTTAACAACAAAATGTTACGTATATTCCAATAAATAACATTATATCATAGAAGCATCGATCTAGATACAAAGGCTAAAGTTGTTTGCCAATAGATTGAACGCTTTGCTCACAGGCAGTTAGGCAGTGCGTAAAAGATTTTATCGTGCGCTTGTCTATCTTAGTGCAGGGTCGATGACCTTTTGAGCTTTGCACATCTGTCTGGTCGATTCGATAGACATGCACATATTGGTGTGGCTGAAACAACTCGCGCGTTTATAAAATCGGTTTTCTACACAAGCTGGCTCCATCATGTGTTGACCAAACTTCGTATATTTACTCCAAGTTAAGAAGGGGAGAAAATTGATAACGGAGTTTATTGAAATACCAATTTTTATGTAAAGTAATACTATGAGAACGTCAGCCTTTGATCTAAATAAATTTACCTGGTTTTCTTATTATTTCTGTATGAAAATTTATGCTTACTGTATTTATTTGTTGATCCTTCATCAGTATTCAAAAGTATGGCTTTATTATCAGTTTCAAATAAAGCGACCCAACAACAAAGTTTCTAAAACGTAAATAAGATTACAGAAGCAAATTTAATCTTAAAATTTGATATCTCAGTATTTTGCGCGAAGTTGTCGCAATTGAAGGTCGTAAAACTTGGAAATGGTGCTGTAAACAAATTATGTTAGGACCGTTTTGTGTGATTAACTTCACATGTTTATTTTTGTTTTGTGTTAACTTTGAAAAGGACTCTGGGGTCCGTTCGCGCGTTGTTTAGTCCTAGATTTACAACGTTTGGACTTCGGACAGAGATACTTCACTGAATAAACGAGCCCTAAAATAGTATTACTTAAAGAAATCACCAAATATTTACCAAAAAATATATATTATAACAACAAAGTGTAAAATTATAAAAGTTAATAAAATTCAAGAGAAATTCTACTTCGCCGAAAATCGAGAATTCAACGCAAAAATGTTTTTCAAACCAATGGGCAGTTAATTAATTAATTAATAATAATACAAGTCTCATCTACATGGTGGCTACTATCAATAGAATCTGCTAACACTAAAAATTAAAGAAAAGTATACTTTGATTTGGATGACGCGTGACACTTATCTTCCAAACTGATAGCTTTCACAATGAAATAACTATAAATAGCGTAGCTTGGTTTAAATATGACTTGATGCCTTTAGGAATATTTCTTTGTAAAATTTATCCTTAACTTTAAAGGACGTAGAGAAAGTTCACAAATAAGCCATCCATTATGTAACTAAACTCTGAAGGGCTCAATTACAAATATTCTAAAGCTTCAGTGATCTATGAAATAGTACTTTGTTATTCATATTATTACTAATGTTTTAGCAGACATCAGTTTCTGCTTCCTTCTATACCTCATGTTAATGTTAAAAATGTACATATTTCTAATATATCAATTCCACGGAGAAGCAATCGAAATTTGAATCGTAGTCACCCCTATCTATAAAATAACTCCTTGTAAAATACCCCTTTGTCCTTCCTCTTGAGCCATTTATAAGATAGACGCTATCGCCCAACGTCGTTAGCGCTGTCTACAGACTGTTACATCTTAAGCCCTAAGAGAAGCTATTTGTAGAGAAAATGAGTTACCTGCATCATTTCAAAACCATTATTGCAAACACTTTATAAGATTTGCTTCTAAGACTTCTTTAAGAAATTTCCTCCATTTGAAATCTGGAATTTCCTCCATAAAATCTGAAATAACATTCATCATAATATTCGATGTTATACCACAAGGCAGTAAATAAAAAATAATATTGTTGTATTTGAAATGAAACGCAAAATAACGGCAGGGTTGATCGCTGGGTATTTCGATCCCCTCCCGATATTTCCGTTTGAGGCTTACATTCGGATGTACAGGGGTGCTTTAACAAATTAACGAGGGGTTTAGTAAAGTGTCACCGTGCTCATCGTTCGTGTAATGTAATGGTGGGTGCATTGGCAGAATACAATTTCCGATTGCCTTTACGTTCCGATATTACGAGGATCCGGCTTTAATAAAGAAATGTTATATAAGGGTGCATTAACTTTATAGCGTTTGACTGGAGGTTTACCACAGTTCGCACGTTCTTGTTTCTTTTGAGGTTTTTGTTACAAACGTTTAAAGCTCATGTTAGTCTTTGTGCTTCTGCTAATTTCTCGTAGTGTGGAGCATATGCTCTTTTTATTTCTTCCTGTAAAAACCAAATGACAAGACTGTCATTCATGAATACGGAAAACACCAAAAGCCTCGAATACAACGTTGACCCCGGAGATTTTTTTAAGTAATGTCCAATCTGATTTAACGTGAACATTTTTTGAAAGGTTTTGACGATAACAATTGAAGGCACAGTTTCAACACACGATCCTCAATAAATTATTACCACAGAAAGCATACTGGAACAAAATTCTACTGTGAATCGTTCACGGAATTCCTTTGTAAATATTCTGACCACATTTGCGATGTTTCATGTATTAGCTTCCCAGCAAAATAGCTAAAATTATGAGAATTCATGATGTGTTACCGGATTCCATAGAGCTCCAGTTTAGTTATATAATATGAATTTTCGATCACCTACTTGGATTTTCGTTTTAGACATATAGATACAAGGGAGTACGACAAATTAATGAGGAAGCCAGTCAAATGTCACCGCGCTTATCGCTCTCGTGACATCACTTGCTGGTACATGGAAGCAGCAATATTTCAGATTACATATGGATTTGATAAACAATTTGTTGTTTATAATAAGTAGACGTTCTAGGAATAACAATTACAACCATAATACTTTTGATATTTCTCCAGCAGGAAAAATGACAATATTTTCTGCAGATCTACAAAAATCATGTGTTTGAGTCAAATCCTGCAAACTAATTTACTCTAATCCTAATAGGTTCAAATTTTATACATTGTTTCACGTTCCGATGAGAGTGTCTTGTATGATAACCATGACCTAATACTACACTCAAGGTCGGATCTAGACGAGGGAACTCCTTAACGGTGAACAGCACAGTCACTTAATTTTGCTTAAGTGCACTTGCTCTATAAACGCCTGTGTTCCGTTTTTTAAACTATTAAATTACTAAAAGTTAAGGCAAGAAAATGTAATTATTTCGGGTTCTGAACAAACGAATATAAAAACAGATGTAACCAATTGTATTTGTAATTGTAAAATTACAACCAACATGATTAATTACAACGAACTTGGACATAAAAACCTAAAGAGTGATTTCAAACTATAACATAAACAAGTAAATATTTAAACAACATAAAACAAATTTATTATAACAATATCAAGACCTGGGCAACAGACATACCCACTGAAGATGCAACTAAGTAATTTTATGGTTGCATTTTACGGTTCATGGTTTTATCTGGTTGTTGATAAGTAACATAGGAAAGACTGTCATATAAACATACTATCACGATAAATTGAATACACAACCCAAAGATCAATGGCAAAGATGAGTTTTTAATCATATATACCACGAGCAGGGCAAGTTGTCTTAGACTCAATGTTATGAATTTCTTTGTACATAACATCGAACCGTTTTATCCAGCAGATCCCTTTGATTTTACAAAATAAAAATCGTACATCAATAAAACATTAAAGGGATTTTCCACCCTAATATGGTTAACATTGTCACCTTATATTTAATAAATATAAATTCCACACCACGTCACTCACGTTGTTAAATCCACCCCATAATAACAAAGGACTTGACAGTAGTACATAAGATTTGGATTAATTAGAAACTATACGAGACATATTACCTTTGCCTGACTACCTATATACAAAGAGAGTGATGATTGGTTCAAGGATTCACTTGATTGCTTGTATATTACGAACTTGACAAAAGTACTCATGAACGCGACACCTAATATCGCATCTAAGGGTGAAACTTAACAAGGAAGAGTAATATCGTGATTAATTAAATTCACCGTAGTAAATAGAGATTGTAATACGTCTTTCAGTCCAGACAGCGTTCAAGTTTATTAGTTTTCATTAACGATTATAGTATTGCGTTAAGAGTAGATTATCTTGTTTTATAAAGTTTTCAAAAGGAAAATTTATACTACGTAGACTAAAGTAGATTAATCTTATTCGTTTAGTTTTATTGTACAGATATTATGTTTATTTTAATCAATAAAATTGGTCATTAAATCTGGATGAACACAAAGAAGTAAAGATGAGGTTAGTTTTTTAGAAGAAATTTTATTTTTTGTCGATTGCTGCAATATCTTATTTACACTTGAATAGACTTGTAGCTTCAATTATCTAGGGCATTTGCGAACGCACTAGATTTGCGATAAAAATATTGCTTTATTAAAATTTTAGACGTGTCCGTTTAAAGGGTATATCCATTCAAATTATTTTTGAAATATCAATCTTCCACCGATATGTCTTTTTTGTTTAAATTACACATTTTATTATAATCCTATCTGACGGTTAGTTGCGACGATACCTTAGGTCTTAAAAAGATATAAAAATTAAATTTTTCTCAAGGTTTTTTTTAAGAGCAAAGAATATTTTTGGACAATAATTATGCTTCACACTTTTAAAATAAGCTTATCTACGGATGAATAGGTTAAATGTCATAAAACGTCACGAAGGATTAGATCCGCCCTTTTATTACCTTTATACAGAGTGAATATAAAAAAAGATTAATGATAATATTTTTGTTAAACAGGAATATTAATTTAGATTAAAATGTCATTGTTTTAATCTCGGTTTCAGAGCGTTAAAAGAAACTTCTAGAATCAATGATATTTTTGTAATCTTAGCCACTGTAAAAATGTGTTTATTAACTTATTATTGTTTTAAAAATGTACATGGTGACAGTCTATACGTTGCCAAAAATCTTGGAGAATAACCAAAAATTTAATTCAACGAAGAAATTTATTACTAATAAATTATATTATATATGAAGTTATCGGAATACCCTCACCAATCCAGAGATGATTGTATTGAGTAAGTTATAATATCTCAGTTAATAAAGGCTTCTAAAAGTCAACACGATGTAATAAAATTCTGGTTTTCAAAGGATAAAGTTTTACAACTCATAGGAAGTAGCCTGGCCTTAATCTTCGGATTAAGTTGTGGCCCGACATCTAGTCAGCTATCAGCTAAGAAATTTCGTGTAAAAAATCGAGGATTTCTAGGGATAAAAGGTTTTCATGGGTAAGAATTGCTAATATTAAGAGGAAAAGAGAAAGTAATTTGTTTCACTCTGAATTCGGCGTCAGTAATGTTTAGTTGAACGTAGAATAATAACACTTTAAGGTAGTACTCATAAGCACTTTTAATACGCCTTAAACATTATATATCTAATATGCCTTTGCCTGAACAAATTGAACCCAGAAAATACTCTTTACATATTCAGATGGAAGATAATATAATTTTGATGTATAATCTCTCTTTATAAAGCTACTTATTTTATTCTTATTAAATAGTTAATTAAATAGTTTTCAACCTTAAAACGTTTAAGGTATGTTTTAGTGATGTGCGTACTTGTTACTGAATAAAGTTTTAAAAATCTGTATATAAATTAGCTTAGAATAAATAGCGTAGAACTAATTTCTCGTCTGATTGTCAAGCGATTTTATTTTTTTGATTTGCTAGCTATTATTATCGAAAAAATACATGTTTTTTATTAAAATGCCACTGACTCAGTGTATGGTTACACTATCGTAGTACATAATTTCAGATTATTGTATTAGAATAGTAAAAAATGCTCAAAACATGAAAATTATTTCGTTTTCAATTATGATTATGGTCGACCTCGAATTGCGACCGCTAAGAGAATATTCGTACGTAGTTAGATTGAGAGATATAATTAAATATATGAGGGTGCTACAAATTATCTCATATTGTATATTTATCTTATATCAATATCAAATTTACCGCCTGAACGCAACTTTATTGTATTGCAAACTATGTATGTCCATGTTGATCTAAAAACGAAGTAATTTTCTAGTGGACAATATAATAACGGTCTACCAAAGTTCGCTTGGTCAGCATGGTGCACTATAGCCTGTCCTCTCATATTGTGAGAGGAGGCCCGAGTCCAGCGGTTGGACAGTTATGGGTTGTGATGATGATGATGATGAATATGATAACATCCCTTGCCGTAGTTTAATATTTGCCCTTGATTCCAAGAATACTGATATTTTGTTGTACTTTGTAGTTTACCAGTTTATATTCGGGTATCTATTGGATATACGTGAATGGTTATTAGTAAAAAATAAGCCTCGTTATTACATTTTTTCTTTGGTGCATCGAATTCGGCTGCAATTCAAGTTCTCCGAAGTAGCAATTACGTCCTGATGCAACGTAGCAGCTGTTATCGTAAGTATCCGGTTGTAAGGAACATACGCGATAAATATTGCGTCATATTGTTTGGAAAAAGCGCAGAAAGGATACACTTGGATAGGTTGAGGATATTGGGAGATTTGCATGAATATTTTCGAAGTTTGAAAAGTTGTTACACCGTCAAACCTAGATGTTTTTGTCAGAGAACATTCGATAATCCTAATCGAAAAACTTTGTGTACGGATTTATAATACTTGGGTTGGCCACTCACATCTTGCAAACCAAACTGGAGCCGTAAGATAGCTCAAGCCTCTAGGCTATGAGATGTGACTCGGAACTTGATGTGAGACGTAGATATGTTGAAGACAATTTTGTATATTATAATAAGAGCAGATTTTAAATTTCATTATACTTTTATCAACTAGGAATATAATAACAAATTTACCAACCTTTAACTTTTTACTGGCTCAAGATTAAACCCGTCACCTAGAACCCTTTGGGTCGTAGACATGACAACACATCAGAAACACCCAAGACCAATCATTCATCTGACCTATTAATGTCGCCCTCTATCCCAAGATCGAACCCGCAATCGATAACCTTCGCTCAGCTAACTGGGCCATGGAGCTCGTACTTACCTATTTATCATTCTCTAAGAACCTTCTGAAATAACTAAAAATCATTACAGAAATTTGCCAAGTGGTCTTTAAAATTCTGATTTGAATACAAATATATGTTTAGTAATTATTTGTTGGCATCATTTGTTAGACGAAGTCTCTATAATTAGATTGCTTAGTAATTTTCGACCTGCGACTTTGTAATCGTGTGAATAAAATTATAGAAGTGATTAGACTCAAATTAATTCCACAGCTCATTTTAACATAGAAATACTAAATGTATATTAAAATAAAAAGTTTCAAGTTACGTTACTGTGATGGAAAATGCTCACTAATATACATGTAAACAAAATATTTTTTTAATACAATACGAATCTTTGAGCATGTAGCTAAGGTTGAAATTACTTATTTATATATAATTTGAAATAATATAGTTACGCTATAAACTTAGTACATATTTCACACAGTTCAAGTCAGTTCAAGTCTTGCCGTGCTATAATTTGTTATAATAAGAACCCTTGAAGTATTATCACCACCTGTCTGCCAACGCACCAGACAAAGTTAGCTACGAGTAGGTATTAAATCACGGTACCTGCATAATTGCTTTCGAGAACTTTGCGAACTAATTTAGTTGTTCAAATGTATTTTGATACAAAAATAACATTAAAGTATTTTTGTAAATTGTTTTCGATAAAAAAGCGATACTAAAATTTTAGTTTGAAATTATTAAAATTAAAATAAATCGCCCACGACGACGCGACGGTAGCATGGTTTCTATTAAAAATATATGGTTTAAAAAAAAATGACATCCTTTTATTGTGCAATATATTTAGTGTTCATCATCAGGAGATTCCCTCGTTTGGAGCCAATCCTGAGTGTAGAGTTATTCCTTATCTTACGAATCTCAATTTCGTGAACAAACAGGAAATAGTTCTAATTCAGCTTGCAAGATTTGACAACAATTTAATAGACCCACATTTAAGTACAATAAAAGCTTTCGAAAGTATTATACTTAGTGCCATGTAATTTATGCTTTCGATTTATCGAGCGTCACTCCACTCCGCTCCATTCTGATGCAATTTACCGACAGACTTGGTAAGAAAGTGCGGCCTAATTGAGCAACTACGGTCTTAATACCAAGCTTGATTACCTGTTAAGAATTGAATTTGCTACTTTACCGGTCGTTCTCGAAGCGATAACCGGCCGAGAAGCAACTTCTTCCAACCTCACACACCGGAACTTGTTAATGAAACCTTAGATCACCTCTGAACATTAATTGCTCTCAAGAAATGAGGAACCTGAGGAAAAATCCTGCCTTTACGCATGATCATAACTTTTAAGCAGAGAAAGCTATTAAATACGGCTAACTGTTATTGTGTTGTTTTATACATAATTGGATATTTATTTCTAACATGCAAATAGCTCTATACGTTTGAATGTATTTGTATAAAAAACATATGAAGACGATGTCTTTGTCCAATCGTCTTCGAGTTTGACTACAACTTCATCGATTTTGTTCACATTCCTGCCTTTTATCTTTATTTTACTTTTGTAATCTTGTGTTGTTATATTATTAATTTTATTATAGTTATGGATTAAGAAGACAGCCTCAGGACTACATTTCCCGGAGCAGCTATTGCGCCCTGAAAGCAATTTCACCTTATATAAGAGGAACCTTAAAAAAAGAAAATGTTACAAATTACAACTAACCTCAAACATACATATGTATGTCTTTTATTTGAGTTGTTATAAGTGCATTCGCTATTCTCTTTAAATACCTTTAACACAAGTGAATTGCTCGCAACATTTGTAACATACTCGGAGAAAAAGAATATATCGCAGTGAAGCACGAACTTACATCAGCAGTCACAGTTGCTGTATTTTTATTTTATCAAGTTGCCTGACGTAACAAGTTATTGAGTTGACAGGGAGCAACTTAAATTGTATAGATGACTTACAACCACACAAGCTATCCAATGGTAAGTGGTCACTGTCACTTTTAATAACAACAAAACCACCATGCTTTCCAGGGAGTAAATGAAGGGGGGGACCCGCATTTTTCCTAGCTTCCCGCATTGCGACCGGCACACGTAAAAAAACGACTTTAGGAGGGTGGTAGATTGCCAGGCGGGTGTAAATCGCTACCACCATGCATGAATAACGTCGGGATTAAACTGGGTTGTACAGAGCCCAGCGACGTCTCACAGAGGGTCTGTTTGCCATAGCCTCATCCGTCGCTCAGGAGGGTGCATCGCAAACGGGGGTGGTTTGCTTGGGCTTCATGCAACCCCAAAATATCATTAATGTGTCATTACAGAAGTTAATCCTCGTAATAATTTTCCTATGATTATGTGGAAAGTCACTTATTGATGCTGAATGCTTAGATAGTGTGAGTTAAAAAAGATGCTGTTTAATTTTGTAGTTGTGCAAAATTTTTGCTGTACGTTTTCCAGACCCTCTTCCTAGCATGGAATAAAACAAGAAAATGTTCTCAGATTTACAGATAAGGAAACTAGCAATAGAATCTAGTTGGCAAGTATCAAACTACGCAATTCCTCAACTAATAAACGATAAGCATTGACGTTGGCACAAACGTTCACGGCCCCTTTTCAATAAAAATCACATTTTCTTTCACAAGTCAGTCGTTCGTTGGGTGACATTCATGGCTGAGTTTAGTGACTTCCGAAGTAGCAGGTTATCAGACGTGCAAGGGGGAGGGGGGTGGAGGCTGGGAACTGGTGGCTGGTGGTAGCGCGCCCCCGCATTCGAGTCCTGGCTCCCGGCGCGACCGCCCGCGCCTCGCGATTATTTCGTAACGCGTAACTTACGAAGCTACCTCTTTCGCACACCGAGGTTTGTTGTGGCTAATAGTGACTGTGGCTTATGACTTTGCTCGTATTATGCATTGAATATTTTAATGCTTGTATCCTTTGTTGATGTTACTTAGGAAATAAGTATAAAATTTTCACTTAAAATGCTAATTTGATATAACCTGCCAACTACTGGGTAAATAAGCAAACTTCAATGTTTAGTTATTCGTAATTATGAAATGATAATTGATAAAAATCATAACATCGTTTTATAATATTTATTCAGGCGTTTTTCACTAAAACTGGCAGTGATTAATAATAATAATAATCTTTTATATATTATATATCTGTTTATTTATAATAGTGTTTAATTTGAATAACAATGACCATTCTGAATATAAATAAATATACATGTCGTAAAATATAATTAAAAACATATACTATATTTATTTTGTTATAATGAATGTAATTTAATTAAATATGTAAATTTACCGTTTAATTTTAGAATTTCAACACTTATAAATACGTTTACTTGAATACTACGAAAGATTTTACCATTATAATAAATTACACGCTGCAATACAAATTCATTAATATGTACAGTGAAAGAAAATATGTAAGTGTAAAACTGTTTTTCGTAGGATCCTAAGATTCTTTCGTCTTCCGGATACATGATGTGCTCTCTATCTATATATTATATTTTATCTATAGATTTTCATAGATCATTACTGACCTATTTCTAGATAACTTTTAGGCTATGCTACACTTGACTATTGATAGTTATAATAATTAGCGTACATACTTCTTCTCGGTACATAGAACATGGTACGCGTAGTGAAAACTCCTAGAATGTTTTAGTTTTGTTTAGTAAATTAGGTCGGGTTAGTTATTTAGACCTCATTGTTGAAAAATATACTTTACTTGAAATAACGCGAACATGTGCTGAAGTAAACAAAGAAACAAAAAGAATAACAATAATTATTTTTTAAACACCGAACGACATTGTATCACACTTGGTGTACAAAATTAAGATTTAATCAAAGTTAGTTATTTTACTAATCATTACTAAATATGAAAACCGATCTTTATCTTTATTGTTGTCATTAAACGTAGAACTTAAACTAACTATATTTATTTACAACACAAATATGGATGATGAAATTCTTATAAACTATACATTGATTATAACGACGTTTGAAAGAATATATTGAAAGATGAAAATTAAAGATTTTTTTATAGTTTCTATAAAAAGAGTTTTCATAAAAGTCAAGATTGTAGACTTAAAGCAAACGCAAACGAGAGATTTTTAGTTAACAGTTTTGTACTTCAGGGATGAAGTATGAACAAAAACCGATACTTTTAATTGTCAAAGCGCTCGTTACTATAAAGATTTATTTTTTAAACAAAAATAATTGTATATATTGATACAATTGTAAACAGCGGCAAGATTATAAACTAGAAAAGTTGCTATACCGCCACTTTGGAAGAACTATAAAATACATTAGTTAATACTTTAAGAAGAAAGAATTAATATATAAAGATATGATAATATTATTTTTATAACACTCAACATAACTGCAGACTGATTCCCTGACGAACTAAGCTGTAGGCCAACAAAGTCTCTAGTGAGCGCGCGCACTTAAAAAGTTGACTATGGTCAACAGTTATAGTAGGTTAGGATTACTAGTAAGGTACGTTCTACTCCACTTGTCACTAGCAGCTATGCGGGCTGCGTAAAAACTAAATACCGCGCTTTCAATCCGGAAACGCACAGGTTTCTACATTGATGATAAAGGAGTACTTCGGCGATTAGTCTCTTTATACCTACGCAGAATTATACGATGATTTTTTTTAATAAATTTATAGCATTTTAATATTATACATTTTAAAAGGCTATTGGTGGATATACCTTATATTTCAAATCAGTCTGAAAATAATTTTAAATATCACACAATATTTTTTAAAGCCTGCCCTAATTTAACAAGTAGCAAAGGTTTCTGCTACTCGATAAAGTGTAAATTACAATATCAGCGAAAAATAATACTTTATTTTTTTTATTAAAATAGCTGAAAGTGTTCTGATTTCTGCCGCCTTCGCGAACATCTTTTGCGCTCAAAGGGGAGCGCGTTATCGTCCAATTTGAGAAAACTTGTCTAAACAACAATATTTTGGTACCTGTCTATCATCAATTTTTTTGTACTAACTAATTGGATCTTACTTCATCTTTAACTACATCTTTTTTCCTTTTATTATCTGGATTCTAAGGAACTATCCAATAAAATATGCTCCAGTATTTAAGTTAAACTTCTAGCGGTTCAACAAAGAAAATCGTATTAAATTTTGTCCAGTAATTTTTGCGTGATGCGTCTCCATATTTACAGACAGACAGACAAACATAATCCAATGGTTGTTATTTGAGCTTCCATTTTCCTTTAAATACCTCTATGATGCTATAATATGTATCTATAGGTATTTTAAATTTTTCATGTAGGAAAGCCAAAAACCCTAAGCACTGTTGGTGCAAGAGTAAAAATTTTATTACAGATACACCAGTACGATCTCTTATCTGCAATAAGGGTTGGATAGGTTATCGAACCCAGCTATTAAAATACTAACTAATGTCAAGAGCTATTAGTCTGGCTGCCACAATAACTTGTTGTTGTTACAATAATTTGATACAACACAATAATTTGACTGCGAGTATTGGAAGTAAATAAGAAAAATAATAGCATTCAAATGGATTTCAATAACGAATTAGTACCTGGATCAAGCTTAGCTAGCTATTTAGTAGGCAATTCAACTTATATATCACATAGTACAAATCTGAACAAGATATATAGCGTTTGTTCTCGTATTTAAATATTGATAAACTCGAATTGTGACAGCGCCATCTGGTATCAATAAAATCAAACTAAATAAATTACCTACACTGATTTCGACTACAGAAAAATAAAAGATAAGACCGCCTATATTTTTGTATATTGCGTAATATTTCTTAAAAGGAACCCTTGATTAATTAGCCCTAAAAACCTCCAACTTGCAAGTATCGTCCAAATCATTAACGTGGT
Organism: Calpodes ethlius; assembly: GCA_018251375.1. Lineage (NCBI taxonomy): Eukaryota > Metazoa > Arthropoda > Insecta > Lepidoptera > Hesperiidae > Calpodes > Calpodes ethlius. The sequence continues at coordinate 18,982 of DWPA01000433.1, forward strand.
TTTCGAGAAACAAATTTCTTACTTAATTATTATGATATGTATAATATGAAAAAAATGCACATTTATTAAATATAATTATAAAATGAATTCATACGATTTTTTTTCTGTGATATGTTTATGAAATGTCATTGTTATCAAACTTGATTATAATAAATATAAAATAACACAAATGAAAGAAGTAAATTCATTGATTGATATTTTTATTATATTTTAAGGGATTAGCCTAAATTAAATAGCATACAAACGTTTTTGCACTCGAAATGCATTTATTGTATAACATATTATCACATTATTGCGTCGTATAAGTTGACCCACTAAGTTTGAAGTCTGAAACGTAATAGACTATGTTTATAAATGTTTTATCATTTAATGTTATTGATAGGAGCTAGCAGACGCAATTACTACTGTCGTAATGCAGTTCAGAGAGCAATAACAGTCTGCAAAGTGAGATTTTTAATTAGCTCTTTACTAGAATGTCATGAATGTGGAGGCGTATCACATGACTTATAGAAAGTATTAAAGCAAGTTTCCTTCTTTGTTGTTTTCTTAATAGGCTTGTAAATTTATGTTCTAAACGTATATTAAGGTTTTGTATGGAATCTTTTCTTTCTTTTCTAATAATATACTTTATTATTCAAGATATATTACATTGTGTACCTGTTATAAATTGAATATGTTTAAAAAATTCTGGGCTTATTTCAAGCATGCAATCTATGTTATATCATTACTCAGTAACACGGTATCATTATTTTTAAAATATTAACTACTTATGGCCTACCTACAAAAATTGCTATAATTTAATGCATCTATAGACTAGCCTTTGAAGTCCACTGCTGGACAAAGGTCTCCCCATTTAAGGAAATATTGCCTCATTTAGACCTGTGCTAAACCTAATTTAACCTATGGATTTAACAAGTAAAATAATACTCATATAACATTTCAATAGTGCTCATTTTTACCCATAAAAATGTTAGTTTTCACAAATTAATGCGAGGCCTGTAATAGTGCTTCATAACTTTCGAGTTTGAAGCAATGAATTTTTATTTTTGTTACGGCTACTTGCAGGTGTATTCCAAATTGGCTGAGTTTTACAAATTTTCATACAATTATAAATTTCTATAACAAATGGGATTACTAAATCCATAGTTATAGTGAACAGAATAAAACAGAAAAATATACTTACATATTTTTCTGTTAAACCATTGTAAGGTCGTTTCATAAAATATGCGTTCACATGCCTTAGCTTAGTGAGTCCCACAACTTTCTTACTCGTAATACGTCTCTCCGCCTTACGCCTCACTTGACTTAAAAATGTATACGAACAGGTATTGTATAAGAAATTGTTCACTACTTGTATGTAAGTATTTAATGTAGTTGTATATAGGTATTTTATTGTTAAGATTTCTACTTTATAGCTATATGGTTATAGTTATGGTATTGGCTATATATCGTAGAGTAGAGAAGAAGGAAATCTGATGTGGCTGATTCAGTTATCTGGAGAAATACGGGAATCTCTTAGAGCGTTATGCGTAAGAGCACATAAAGTTTCAAATTGCATAATCGAACACAGTATTTCTTAGACACACACACGCACAGATACGCCCACAAACACATGTCCACCCACCCATTTTGTTTCCTGTCAACACTATACACTCACTCATTTTATTTCCCGTCAACTATCTTATTCGTCGGTTATCATCTACTAGTGTAATTTGATTAGGTATTGTTTTGTACACGAAAATCGAGCGTTATCTTTGCTATACGAATCAATTTCACAGATTTCCCGTTACCTTGGCCATATCGACCACAGATTAAAACAGAGTCATTTAAGTTTGGACCGAATTATATTTTTCTTAGTTCTGTTAGAGTAGATAATTTTATTATGAACGGGAAGAAGTGGTAGCAACACAATGATTTAAGTTTGCGTTTCTACATTAGATTCCCTAATATCGTACGTTGTTCTCGTATTATTAACTGGCAGACTATTTAAACGAAACCTCATAGACTCTCATGAGAGTAATATTATTAAACTAGATAAAGAGAACCCATTTTAAACTTAGTTCCGTTGCATACTGAAATATAAAATAGTGTTTTAGGTTCTGTTTACTTAAATACTTTATGAACAGCTTTTGGTTGCAAATGCATACGACTGCAAAGCTGTTGTAAGCGTGGGGTATCTACGTTTTCAATAAAGCCTAAAAGCAATTAAGTGTGTACAATTATATGAAAATACGTTCCTTAGAATTCTTCGTATACTTAGGTGGTAGGTTTAACATTATTCAGTACTTATCTACCTTTTACCTGCGCTAAACATTATAACCCCCTGAGCTTAGGCCAATAACCACAGACTATTAAAAAATAAATTACCCCTCTGAAGTAAAACGCTTCGGTTAAATCTCCTGGATGTGAAAATGTATGCATAGATTTGCAATACATAATAATTATTATTTGCCCTTTGGACGCCAATCCCAACTACCACTGCGAATATATTTGATCAAATGTAGCCTAGCAAAACCATGAGCATCGCCATCGCCATACTTACAGGTGGAAGAGCTGGGTTCATCTGTATTTATGAAGAAAACTAACTAATTAAATATTAGTTAAAACAATCACACTAAACGCTTCATAACTTTTTATTTAAATAATAACTTTGTGATTTTATTGATAATCTTTTCTATGTATCTATTATTAGCTAGGAAGAATCTTAACAAGGAGTATCAAGTGAAGCATACCTCCAAGCCGGCGCCCATAGCAATACCCAGAAATTGCGTACGTAAAATGATCAGTGAACTAAAATTTAAATATTTTCATTGATGATAATAACTGTTTTTATTGCCTCGTTTAACTAACGAATTTAATGAATAACGTATTCAGTGACAACGATTAATCCTGTCACTTCTATAAATAAGCAAGCCACTAGTGTGGTCTTCCCTTCAATAGTGATGTCATTTAATAGTTTTGTAGCAAACACAACGTTGCTTGAATAATGAATTGAATTAGGTACCAATATAAATATTCTGTGGCTGATTTGAAAACAAAGAGACATATTAATAGTACTAATATAGGTCCTTGTACTTCGATTTTGAAAGAGAAAACAGTCTACGCCACTTATAGTTAACATATTATGTTTCACCATGATTATAATGAAGACAAAAACAAAGAAGCCGAATAAACTCAAGGTAAATTATCATCGATGTAAAATAAACAGTAACTCATTGCAGCACACTCGCAACTTTTAATATTCAAACAGATCCAAAAAGAATTACAGAACGCTGTCCTAGCACTAGTCTTCTGAAGATTTCTGAAGAAAAAATTGTTATCTTGTAAATAGAAAGAGTAAGAAAGCATGACTAAGAACGTAAGATGCTTTTTAAAGAACATACCTAGATCGTTATCTCCCGCGTAGGGATTACAGAAAGTATTTTGTATTTTTGCTATTATTCTGCCTTCTTCGCGTTGGACTCGGTGAAATTCACCATTTTTATCTTTTCACCATTTTTATCTTTGTTCAAAGTTGTGACTAATGTCTATCTCGTCATATATATTTAACGTTCTTTATGTTAACTACGAGTTGAAATGCGGTGAAATAGACACAGTATTTTACAACAATTTGATTTTTACACAAAATAAAAGACAATGTAGATAATCTTGTTACGAACACGTACTACTTTATACTATATTTCATTATCTTTTAATATATTATTAGCTTAGGAGAATTTGAAATATATACTTAACTAAATTGAATTAACTACAAAGAATACAATTGTTAACCGACCTCTTTTCTACTAACCTTTCGGCATTCCATTGTTGTGAAATGATTAAAACATTGGTGCCATGAAACTGAACGTGAGTCTTTTCATAACATTAAACAATTACGTACAAGATTAAAGTTGTAAAAATGTATCGAAAAAAAAACACAATATAATATTTAATTATTATACTGTTACAATTGAAAATCGTATACTCATCATGGGCTGAAGATATTTCACTTGGACGTAAGTTCTTCTGATACAAATTTTTGCTATTTACTTGTACCGTAGCGCCACCTAGCGGGTGGGAGCTTAATACGATATTTTGTCAACGGGTCTCTAATCTGCTTATTCCAACGAATGTAAGGCGGGTAGCCTTAAGGCAAACGTTCTGGATCTTATCAGTTGACTTTAGCCTTCCTTCGGATTAGTTCATTGTCCCTTAAATACATCAAGTAGCTAATTCCATAGCCGAAAACGATTTTTGTTTGAAAGTATAGCTAAGTATCTGCTATAAAATTTGTTGTCAGAGAATTATCTCCTTCAATTTAATATCAACGAATTAATGTTCCCACTTTATGTGCTGTAATCAACACAATGGTTTTACACAAACTGAATACTACAGATAATTGGTTTTCTCTGAGTATAACATGAATTTCTAACATAAACAACAGTTGTTATTTGCTGCAGACCGCGACAAATATTTGTATGGGCGTTTCCACACAGCCTCTAGCAGTTACGACTCGAACTAAAATTTGTCATAGATAGTAGTAGTTTATGACACATCAAAAGGGTATTAAATGTAATTTTGTTGCTATTATTAATTTTGGCATACATCACTTTTGTTGATAAAATAAATTAAAAATATACTAAAGTGCCGTAAAGACAACCAAGCCGGCACGCTTAGTGGGAAGGTTTCACATAAAGTTTTCTTTTTATCAATATAAATAATATAAAATAATTAATATTATAAAGAATATATCTATCCGTGAAGCCTACATGGCTAACTTTTATGCTCTTGTGTAATTCAGTCGTCAAAGGTCTTGTACTTTTCCGGCTGGGTGTGGTGGAAGACAGTTATCATCACTGTGATAGTCATCTTGTTCTTTGGTTGTTTACATAAAAAGAACAATTATAAATTGAAGTAAACGTAAATGATTTTCAGTAAAGTTGAACATAATTATATAGTGTCTAATTGTAAACGTTACAGGCCCAGCGTAACCGCAAAACGATTGACGTGAAATCCTTAAATGTTTAATGGCTAATTAATTACAAACTTGAATTCTGAATGTTAATTAGGGTATTTCGCACAATTCCGAACTGAGGCCCATCAATAATTCTAGAAACGGAGAATTTAAGATTCAATGATGTCTCTGTTAGTACAAAACATTTTATAAGTGAAGATGAACATTTCTTGGTAATGTAATGCAAATTATAACGTAAATCTATTTTTTTTTTATCAAATTTAAATGTAAATTTAAATTTAATGTTAAAGAAATATATTCAATATATTTATATGCATCATTTTTTTATTTCACCACTACTTTGGAAATTGAAATTAACATTGAGAAATAACGAACTTCGCTCCAAAAGAAACTCTGCAAGAAACTCCTTAGTAAATGTTTAAAATTAATACAAAATATTTATAGTTATGATTTCCAAGCGTCTTGTTGGTTTACTAGTTTATACAAGTCTAAATTTTCATTTTTTTTTTACCTACCAGCTATGCTTTCGCATATCGCTTGAATATTCAAATAGGGAAATGACGTCAATACTTCGATAATATATTGTAAAAACGAATACCGAGTACTATAATATATTACTGCACCCCACATAAATAATATGATTAGATAATTGTGTGTTTCACTTTTTTGATTGAACATAACGGTTGTTTAAAAATATTATAATTCTATAGATAAGTTGAAAGGTTACGCTTAATATGTAGGTATACAGAATTTGTTCCAGCAGAGATTTTAGGAGATTTATGCAGATATTTGCAAATAATTATTTCATATATAGTTGTAATTACATAAAATAAATATTCCAATAATGTCACATATGTTATATCCCATATCAAAATACCATAGACCATGAGACTTTGAAAGTAAATAAGTAATGTATTTGAAATCTTCAGTCATATTGATTATATGTTTTCTTATAGAATTCATATACATAAAAATATGATGTTTAATTTATTCACAAGGTAAAAAATTATGTATAGTAACGGATATTAAAATACATTCATGATAGGTCTATAGAAATAGAAACTAACGTATTATGTTTCTAGTTTATTTTGATGTACTAGATTGCATTTTGACATTCCCGACTATATCCACTATACCGGCTAATGTGATTATTTCGGTAAACTTGGAGTTAAGCTGTATCGGACTCTTTAAAATCCATCTCCTTCGCTATTGATAAAAGGTATTTCTTAAGCGAATTTATTTATTCGTTCACTGTGAAAAAATAAATAAAATTTATCCATATTTATATATGTACAGTCGGCAGCATATAGATAGCGACATCCAAGGCTGTCAAATAGTTAGATACAGCCAAAGTGGTCAATAACAT
>DWPA01000434.1:0-25300 GCA_018251375.1 Calpodes ethlius
ATAATGTCGGACAATCCGTACTTGGTCAGCGTGGTGGACTAAGGCATTTAGCCTTCACATTGTAAGACAAGACCCGAGCCCAGCAGTGGGCCAGTTATAGGGTGTAATGATGATGATACTTAATAATGGTATATGACGATTGAATCAAATAAATTCCAGTTTAAACTTACGTATCAGGTACCAAATGAAAATCGAAATCCATCATAAAAGCAAATTAATATCTTAACGTTCACATCCAATAAAACATGAAGCTTGCGTATTTTATTTCATGTTGGGTCTCGACAAAATGGCTTAAAGCTTCAACACCCAATTTTTCGTCAACGATAAATATCATGCCGAGAGAAGGCCGTCAAACAAATCCGGCGAAATCCGTCGGCTACCCGAATGTATGCAAAATCCAGCATGGGAAGAAGATATTTTATATTGTTACACCAATGTACAACGATTGAGTTAATTGCTTTCGGCGTTTACTTTATATTTTACACAATTTTGATATTTGAGTAGGTACGCATACGGTGAAGGGATAATATATTCTCACCATAATAAGATACAGGTTGTACTGAGGAAATGTTCCAATTATTTGTTGAAGCAGTTCAGTTAAGTGATGGTGAGTGGCGTTCTGTTCGTAGTAATCAGTAACACCGAAAGCGTACCGATCGAAAGGAAGCAAGGAACCTGCGTTGTTATTGACTTTCCGACGCCAAGACTGAAACACGTGTAAAAGATTAGACGGACGATTTTAGGAGGAGGGCTAGTCTAAGTGGGTATATAAACCTACCATTACATACATAACATGGGGGTTACAATGAGTGGTATGCAGCACCCAGCGAATTTCATCAGGATGGATTGTTCTACGTGGCATGTCTGTTATGCGTCACGCAACATCATCAGTAGGAACACTTTTTATTACCGAGATATTAATACAACAATTAGGTTTTGATGTTTAAATTTAATTTGATACCTATCACACAACCATATATTTTTTTTCATTTAAGACTTTATGTCGTCTAGAGGAGGCTTTATTGAACTTAGTGTGACCTCATCTATCCTATAACTATCATTTCTAACGATATTTCGTTTGTCAAATTATGATTTGAACTTTGAAAGTTCTGCGGAAACATAAGAACATACATCCGTGCGGGCTATACTATTATAGCCTCCATTTGGCTTCACCATATTCGGGTGAAAATGTAACACAACTGCCAAAATATCGGTCAACTTCCGCTTCATTTTCGTCTGCACTCGCATTGCCGGAATATTTCTTGTCTCCACTCGCAAACCCTCAAAACTTCTCAACGGGCAAAGCAAAAAACAAGTTTTGTATAACCGTGACATAGATTTGACTCTAAAAGCTTGGTTCGTGCTGAATTTCCATGTAACAAAAGTTTGATATTAAGTGACAGATACTTGTAAATTGTTTCCACTCGGTTTGTGGTAAAATTTTCTTATTTGGGTATTTCCCGACCACCTATGATATGGGGAATACTGATTAGGAATTACTAGTATGTCATGTGTGTTCTATTCAGATCAAGCGTGAAAATAATAACTCTTGACTTGAGAAGTATAAGATCAGACATTACGTACTGCTAGTAAAGATTAAGAATGAATTCCTGTAACAACAAAACTGCGATAAGATAGAATATTGGTTCGAAATATATTAAAAATTGTGAGTACCCTCTATTGACAAAATGTCAAGTGTTACTTGTCGATATGCATTTTCAAGATACAGTCATTATCCGTAAGTTGTAAAAAATCGTACCTACCTTAGATACGATTTGATTTCATGCATTTTATAGTGACAAGCTAATAAGTGAAAAGTTCAAAGTTCGAAATTCGAAATTCGAAACAAAGTAAGAAGAGGAATTGTCAGAATAACAATTCTTTAACAATTCGCCGTCCATACGTCAAACGTATACCAAATACTAGTGACACAGTGATAGTTTTGTTTTGGACTTGATCACAATTCGACGGAAATATCACCCGCTTTTAGATCGTACAATGTGTCTTAATATATTTTCATAGACAGGACAAAAGTGAGAAAACAGTTACGCGACAAAAGTCACCCGTGCACACTAGCCCTAACTTTCCCCTAATACAAAATCGGTGTGACTTGACGTAAGCTTATCAAAGGCACAAAAATAGTGAGACACATCTCATAAAAGCTGTTTATTTGAAAAGGGTCCCGAGTCGAGACCTTCGTAAAGAGAATCTCGGCTTAATATCTTAAAAGGACGAACGGTCTCTGAGGGAAATACTCAGTCTGACTGAGAACTTTGAAACGATAGACGACATATTATCAATACCATTAATGCTTTACATTTGTCTTCCTATTTTTCTACATTTAAAATCAATTTTAACGACACATCATTTCACTACTTCTTGTTAATTTTTTTTTCGTATTTCATCTCATTAAATATGTTTCATCTGACAGAATAATGGGGAAACGAATATAGTTGAGGGATCTTAGTAAAATACATGCATTATTAATAAAAAGTTGGAATTTTAAGTAAATTTAATAATATCTCGCTATTCGGAGCATTCAGGGAAAAAATGATATTAGTTATTTTTAATTACGAGGCAGTTTATACGATACTAAAATTCATAACTTGTGTAAGTGTTATCTTCGAGTAAATGATTATATAATTGTTCATTTATCATTAAATTGGCAAATATTTGTAACTTACTCACGTATTTTGATATATATCTAGTCGAAAAATAAAATTTGATTTTGGAATGAATTCATGAAAAATAAACAAGGGTACCAAAACTTAGTTGTTACCAACTTATCTTATGCATTATGCTTGTATGTTTAAGCGTATATAACCAAAAATGACAATTTTATTGTCCACAATAAAATATTTTGAATTTATTTCCTAGGGTCATAAATCCTGACATTTCCTTATCTTTTCCAATTTTATTTTATTATTTCTTTACTCGCTCACAATATGACTAGTACTCTTCACCTGTTCACCTCTTGAAACAACTTATTCGTTTACTTTCCTATCAACACAAGAGAGTTTAAATTTTAAAGCGTGCTAATACAATTTACGAAATTGATGGGAATTGTTATTCTTTAAAGTGTGAAAACAAGTATATTTTTAATTTCGTTATTCTATTTGAAGGTTTAAGAGAGATGTTGCGTAAACAGATCTTTTATTTCTTGCTTGTGATGGAGAAGATTTCGTAGAATGCTGTAGTCTTTTTCTACCAAACGGAATTGGTCGAGAATCGAGAGGAATGTTCCTGCTTGGAGACGAACACACATATTCAGAGGAAATGTATATCCAGTTTAGTGTCATTAATATCCGACAGATGGTACAAACCGGTTAGCAACGACAAGAATTTAGTCTTTTTTCTATTCATGTTTAATTTTATGATGCTAAATCTTTTAAAAACTCCCTAGGGTCTGAGGAGAAGTAGCGGATACAAAATTTCAAAATGTTATTTGTGCCCGGAGGATGAGAGTGGATTAAAACACCATGTAATATGTAATCTTTCCTGAAATGTTTGTTAACGTTTGGAAATTTCTTTTCACACGACAACGGTCATTTCTATGTAAAAAAATAAGGAGACCGCGATTTTTGGAATAAAAATAATTGTAAGTGAGATCCGGAGATGAAAGTAAGATATTCACATGAAATAAAAGAGAAAACATCTTTGCTACAATCTGTATAAAAATAAATGAATCGAGAAATTTAATTGTAGATGTAAACTTTATTTAAGCACAAGATATGTAGGTTAAAAATAAAATACGTTTTAGATACGGTTTCAATATCGAATTGAGAGCTTAGTTATTTGATAATACACAATTAATCTATTGTCGTCGTTTGGATATGTGAATTCGTAACGTACGATTATTTTCGTACCGAAACTTGTTTGTATTACATATCAAGTATATTTAAAACATTTTTTCAATTTCATCTGATCCGGTCTGTAATCAAATCCTTCAAGTTTAATTTCTCGCATTTTTCCGTATTTGATGAGTTGAAATTTTGAATATATATAAATTACTTTCTAATTACACACTTCATAAAATAGATGACAAGGAAATATAATGATGTCATAAACTTAATGTGATGAAGGGGCCAGAAGGTAGACGGAACATTGAAGTGAAACGATGCAATCCTATAAACATAGGCTCGTTTCAAATCAGATTTGAGAATGTTTATAAAATGACTTGAAACGTTCTTCGTTTATTAAAAATACATAGAGCTTGATAATAAAGTTAGAATAATGGAATCTACAATATTGTTTTAATTTTTTTAGTTATCTTATATCATACAACATACCTAAAAAGAAAATACATGGCTCAAACATATTCAGAGCACAAGAATGTCGACCTCGACTTTCCCGTTGGAAGGACTGGGACAGTGTGACATTCAATGTAACCCTGACAATCGTAGTAGGGTTTTTTTTTATTGGGACAGCAATCATATAATCATACTTTTAGAATCCACTGTGTAATATTATTTATATATTTTTGTTGCATAGGAAATTTAGTAAGAAGTGAGTCTTCCGCTTTCGTATTGACGTTAACATCGGAGTTGCTTTGGCGCCACGAATGTCTATGAAGAGCCACTATAGGTCTTAGCAACACTTTACTGTCGTTTAGTTTATGAACAATATCATTATAAAAAATTATAATAGACCCGACATACGGGTAGTCCAAAGTGTTGCGACATAACAACATGACCAATTTATGGTCCCATGAAACGAACTCGATAATCCTATCCAGTAACTGAAAAGTAAAACCAATTAAAAGCGTAACAAAGATATTAAATTTCGACTATTTCTAGCAACACCAGCAACCATTAAGACGTCTGTCGGCCTCAAAGAGATTTAATGGATCGTTTAGCGGTGGGCATCGGATCCAGTTGAATTATTTTCAGACAAGACTGCCGTTTGAAGTACTGCCGGGACTACTGTTGGTTTCGGCCATTGTGATGAGCCATGACGCGGATTTTTTGCTACATTTATTTATTTATGATAGTTAAAGATCTTTATAGCCTGGTGATGAAAATGGACAATGGCTGTAAGATCTGTAGTCATATTCCCTATGGAAATGAAACTAACTGAAGTGAAGTAATTTAGAGGAATAAGACAAGAAATTCCCAAACATGATAGTTCTTCAAAATGTTTAAAAGTATGCAATAAGTAGATACTTGGATTGCTATACCTGGCAGGGTGCATAATCTGTCCTATTATAAGAGACAACTCAATCATCATCATTCATTACAACCCATAATTGTCCCACTGCTGGGCTCGGGTCTCCTATCACGAGATGATGGTTAAAGTTCAAAGTCCGCTGGCCAAGTGTGGATTGGCAGATTTCACACACCTTCGAGAACAATTTGGTGAACGCTCAGGTGTGTAGGTTTCCTTACGATGTTTTCCTTTATCGGAACAACTGATAATTAACTTGTAATACGCACATAACTTTTTGAAAATTAGAGGTACATGCAGGATTCGAACTCAGGCCAACTTTCGGGCAACCAACGTTCGAATCATTAGACAACCACTGCTTAATTAGACAACTCAAGATTAGTTTTAATTCTGTGAAGAAGAATATCTCATACCCGAGAACAATTACAGATATTTATTAATCTCAAAAATGTATGGTTTATCCGCATATTATATCTGAGATCTGCCATTGTGCAGGCATGCGTTAATAAGTTAGCTAAGACAATAAAAATTTAAACAATGTTCGTAATAGAGACATCAAACAAACAAAGAAACAAAATAGACTAATAATAATGTTCCGTGTCAAACACTCAATCTTGATGTAACTTGAAAATTTTATGAGCAGTATCGATTTTATGAATCGTTTCATAGCTGACACCATAGAGCCACAAATCTACTAGAACTAAGAATTTATTATGATTGTGAAGGAAAGGTGAAAATGTTTAGGACATATATGTGTAGTTCATACTGGTATTATGTATATCTACTGTTTCTGTAATTAACGATGCAGGGGATTAAGTACAAAATATAAGATATGGTGTCACATAAAAGATTTTTTTAATTCATTCATAATTTTATGTAAAAATTATCTACTACATTGTTTAAAGATTAACTCTTATCAGTCTTTGAAATGGTAAAAAAAACAAATTTAATGGATGAAAAAAACTTGAACAGAAATGGTGTTCTAATACAATTTTATGCCGAAATCAGTTGAACTGCGTAATTGTGTTTACTTATACTATACTTCCACGCCATTTCTATCGTTGCAAATATCTGCTATATGACCGATATTAACTGGAAGTTCCTCCTTTGCGATCAATGATGAAAAGACAAAATGTTTTACTAGGACATAAAAAACATTAAATTTAAAATTACTTCAGGAGGAATATTCATTACTTTATGATGTTCATTTTATAGACTGAGAGGGCATTTTACGTGTTTTGCACAGATGTTATGAAATAGCTGAATTGTTTTTTTTTCATGGGCCTTTCATTTGATATTTACATCACCTTACGAATTAAAGCTTCACTCATCACATTCAGGACTTATTCACAAGAAGAATCAATCCGTCTTGGTGATTACGAATTTGAGTTTGAAATACGTTTAAGAAAATTATGTAAGTCTCTTATTTATGTCGGATTACGTCTTGAATTTCGAAGAATTTTATTTTTTTTGTTGGAAGATACTCGTACTTTAACAAGGGTCTATTATATTTCATTAGATGTTGTCCGCCTGCTTACTGATGCTTCGCCAGGCTTAATTATGATATTAAAAATGCGTGATGAAATCTGAAGAATCTATAGCCCTTTCCCATCCTCTCAGGGCAAATATATATTGGCTCGGTTCTAAAGGTGGTCAAGTTTTTCATTTCTTATTTCAGTTCTAAATAAGATGTATTTATTGTTAGATGAAAAACGTCTTACATTTTTCCAAAAGTATAACTGTGACTTGATAATACTCCGTGGTAATAATAAAACTTCATTGACGACATAAAACAGCTGCTGACCTTTCATCGATTACGTCCTGTAACGGTAATCTAATTTAAATTCACGACTCACCTGCAATTACTCGGATCCTGGAAGTTCATTATTAGTTTCGTGAGTTTTGAACATGTCTAGTTCGTAATCGAATGGAATAATTTTGGGGCTTCGGATAAACGAGACTTTGAATCCTGGCCTAACTTTACTAGTCTTCCTATATTGTTATGAACTGCAGTTTTTATGGCAATAGTTGACCTAACTGAGCGAATAGCAGACAGGCCATCTGACAGTAACTTGTAGAGGTGGGTGTTCCAAACGCGAGGCATCAGTTTGAATCCTTCATGCTTCAGTAATTTTCAAAAAAGTTATGTGCATATGCCCAGTTTATTATCACTAGATTTCGTGAAAGAAACCTGCACGCCTAAGAGTTCCCCCTCACATTGTGAGAGAAGACCCACCTTTAATGGGAAAGTTATGGGTTGATCATAATAATCTTTACGCATCTATCACCAACCAAGTGGGCCGGCTTGTGCTGCCTTTTGCGATATCCTATTCTGAGCCATGTGATTGGGGTCGGCTAAAAATCTTACTCTCCCAGACGCTATTCCACAAAATACGATTTACGCTAAATTACCCATAATTTTACTAATTCTATGATAGTGCCCGAATAACAGACCCATTCTGGATAATTCAATTGGACTTGATTTATTGCCGTATGAGGAGTGATCTCTCTTCGTTACCGCCGGCTGTTTTTCTGTAACGCGATACATGACTAGCTCGTGCTGGAAGATGGATGAGAAACGTTTAATATGTTACCGCGCTGAGCGCTATTCGTGTTGAGAATAAAGTCCTATGACATACACGTGGATATTTATGTAGCAAGAGACTATGTAAGATAATATTTATATTACTACCATTGAAAATAGAGTGTGTATGCTGTATTAACAATTATTTATTTTAAATCGATATGTAGAACAATCATAGAAATTTGCTACACTAATCCGAGGGCCACGGACTGCAACGCTCAAAGCGAATTCGCTCAGCGCTGTAAGTGTCAATTTCTAGCGTTATACAAAAATGTATGTATATGTTCGTAGTTATCACCTATTAGGTAATAAAATGGCGATGTAAATTTTAATGATATTATTTTATTTCTCTTGTGAATTGTCATTGGCGTTGATATAACGCTTATTGCAAATAATTGTCTATAGCATGGCATCTGTTTATTAATAAAACCATAACGACTTAATTTTGCTAATACAAGAATTCATAGTGATTAACACACCGCTCTTCGCAGTGCCTTATGGCCACTGTAACCCGTCTTTCATATCCATGTATGCTTACCATATTGCTTTTGAGGCCTTTTTGATACTAATGTACGTAACTCATTGCTCCTCAAACCTATTTTAAACATGTTCTTATCTTTCATGAGGCAAGTTACCACAATTGAGTTCAACTCGATAGAAACTACCGTTTGTACTCATTCAGTTTGAATGATGTTTCGTAGGCGTGGATAATGGAATGTTTGATGAGCGGCCACAGATGTTTATTGTAGCTGTTGGCTTAACTCATAGCTTATTAAGAATTAATGGAGTACTGTATATGTAAACGAAGATGTGTAAAGGAACTAAGCTTGCGATGTTAGATTAGATACTTAGTACGATGTGAACAAAATTATATCCGTTTCAACCTTACTGATCTAAGGATTCGGATTCGTAGGATCTGGTAAGAGATGTATTTATATTTGAAAGTCTAAATGATTATTGAAAGGTTTTTTTTAAT
The DNA here is from genome assembly GCA_018251375.1 of Calpodes ethlius. Taxonomy (NCBI): domain Eukaryota; kingdom Metazoa; phylum Arthropoda; class Insecta; order Lepidoptera; family Hesperiidae; genus Calpodes; species Calpodes ethlius. Next base: position 8,724 of record DWPA01000434.1, read on the forward strand.
TTAGCTTGCGATGTTTCTTAGCCTGTGAATATGTTTGTTAGAGTAGTAATTTTGTTTGTTTAAACAGTAATTATCAAAGTAGTCGTGATTTAGCTTGCAAGATTAATGAAGTCTTGAAAGTTCATACTATGTTCATATCATGATATATAATGAAATAGATGTTTTTCATTTCATTTATTTTTCAAAATTTACCCACAGATATAGATAGTCAAATAAATTATATGAGGATATGTGTAGTCGACTATTTGAGGCATGCAAATATGGGTGGTTACTAAGTTAATCATCTATTGCCTCTGTCATTTGCGTTACCTTGGGATTTAGCGGCTGCATACAAATGCACGTTAATTACGCATTCATTTAGGGTTAGCAACATGAAGTTATATAACAAAATTTATTCCAAGTTAATAAGTTCGCTAGACTCTTAACCGCATCTGTGTAGTGTCATTGTTAGCGCGTTAATTAACACGTCATAATACAAGACTTGGCAAATGAAGTGATTCTATTGGTGGAAGCTCTGCTCGCACGCTGGCTCGGTACTTCATAAAGCTATAACGTTTTATTAGTCTATTAAGTTCCAACATACGTTTTCAAAACGAAGTAATGAGCAACTACAATCTAACTATAAGACAAAATAAACGCGATGCAATGAAGATTCTATTTTCAAATTAATTTTAAGTGACAAAAGCATTAAATGTCTTCGTTCGAAAAAAGAACAGTATTTCGCAACGTTCAAATTACTCGTCGGGAACTACACTGACGCCAGTTACTGGCGGTCTCTTCCCGAGTTAAATATCCGGCCGCCTGTTGGTAAACATCTTTGCTTCCGTCTGTTAGCGCTCAATACTGCTTTTAGGGTTTTATATAACGTTAAAATGAAATCAAGTACAAGTATATTGGAAACACACGAAATAAAAAACAGCTTTTTAGTGGGTTTCTAAAATATGGCCGCATTTTCTGATTCAATTGCCAAATGAGCAGACGTCGACTGTCGGGTTATTTGGTGGTTGATGGTCACTGCTATTCATGGTCATTGGTGAAATTAGAGCAATTAACGACTCTGTTCAACTGAGCAAAAATTATCTATTGCTTCTTGACTTTAAAGTCGAAAAATGTGAAACTAATTTCACGACAATTGTTTTAAGTAAGTTCATATCTAGAGCAGCAATTGAACCAGATGGTGCAAAAGCTAGCAAGCTCCACCAGGGGCTATCTATTCTTGCATCCAAACCTGCTTGTTTGTATTGCACTAGAAAGAAAAAGAGTCAATGGCCCAGTTGCCTAACGGTGACGATAGATGGCGCTGTGAGTATATAAACAGATATTTGAACAAAGAAAATATTTTTTATTCTTTTTTTGGTAGTAGAAAAATGGGACTCCATTCGTCATTTGTTTAGAATCGTTTTTATATTGGCTAAATTATTATCGGATACCTAATCTACTGTAAACTTTGTATATACATTAGATATTATATTTATTTTTACTGAGCCATAAGCTTATACACCTTATTATGAATCGTAATTCAATTACACTTGCAGTCATAATGACTGTAATTCATTCAGTAGTGGTCTTAATTTCTAAGTGAAAAGACTGGGGTTCGAGGACAGCTCGAGATTTTCATGACATACATACATATACATAGCGTCTTAATTTTTACAACTTAAATGCTAGATGACTTTACAAACAACAAGAAAAGAAATATGTAATAGTAATGGTGAAAGGAAGAAAAACATAGGAATAAAAGAGAGCTATCGTTTTAAAAGGTTTTATTTCAAAACAATATTTTTTTATAACATCACTTACTAAACCTGGCAACTCGTAAAATTTCCCTAACTAAATTTTCTAAGAGCTCTCAAAAGCAATCAGTCTTAGAGTTATTTATATAAGATGAACAAAAGGCGCGCTCGGCTAGGCCGTAACGAAAATTAAAACCTTCGCTCGAACATTCGAACAAGTCCAATAAACTATTTCAATTAAATTTCAGTGAAGTCCGGTACTTCCCCTTACAAGTGTCGTGTCGAGTTTCAGAAGGAAACGTTGAAAGATTGAGACTATGGTGCAAGTGTAAAGAGTTAAGTATTTACAAATAACAATGTTATAACGTAAAAAAGTCATTTAAGGTCTTAAACACACATAAAATTTTGGCGAAGAATGAATACAATGAATCAAAAGATATTTTAGCGTCGTAATGTTGATACCTTTTCTTTAAAAAAAAATTAAAGACAATAACAGCAGCTTTGCTAAGGTCCGTTACTAAACATACGAACCCTTTTATGGCTTGTATGTGTTATACATTCAATGATATTAAACATATATTTTATACGTGCACCTCCTTAATGTTATACGTATAGTATGTTTTAACATGGGACGAGGTGAACAAGAGATAATATGTATTCGTATTGTCGATGACGTACCATAAGTCATTGATATTGATTAAATAAAATCACAGTCCGTTTATTTTAACGTTTGTGTTTTTCACTAATCCGAGTTGTTTTAAAGCAGCATAGTGAAATAAGTATCAAGATTAGCAGGTTTACTATGAGAAATCTCCACAGATTAGTAATATGAACTCTGTAGTGAAGTGAGAACGGATTGAAGACATAGATATTTATTTAATTCTTGCATAGTAACGTTTACTCGCGATCGGTTATAACTTAGACCATAGACACGAGACGCGCGAATCGTGGTTAAAAATTTGACGCACGTTCTTAGTGTTATTTTGTTCCAGTTTCCTGCCATAATTCTATGTTAGTGTCAACAGGAATAAAGTGCATTAAGATGGGGCTACTAACACAGAATTCCAACTAGGAAAGACGAAGCATATATACTCGTGCAATACTAGAATGATAAACCGAGCTTCGCTCTTGGTACTGGTACTTGGTACTTGGTGCTACGTATATATCGAATAGTACAAAACTGAATTTATAGATGGCGTTAATTTTAATAAAGACCTAGTTCATTTATTTGTAATTAGGCGAATGATTTGGGTAACAGCGCTACCTGGTGCCTAACTAAACAAACTAAATCAATTGCCTAACGATTTCGTCATATTTGCTTAGGATAGTTGATGACACCACCTAGATTTTTCAAAATTACATAAAAATTAATAGTCCTAAAATATACCTCAATTAATCAATGTTTTTTTGACCCAAGGAAAAGGATTTTTAGATTGAATTGAAATCGAATTTTAGAGTGCATTTCAAGAAACTGATAATTATAGCGCTGGATGAATGAGTTGAGGCTGAGTTTAAAAATGGTTACCATGCCGACGAAAGCATTATCTAACTCAAATTATAAGTCAATTCAAGATCCTCGACAGTTTAACATTCCCACGGGAAATCTATTATAAAGTATCTATATAAGACACTCTTCTATTAAAATATAGTCTTATAAAATTTCAAGTCAATCCTACATCTTCTGTTCATATTTTGCGGCCATGATTTAACGAAATTTAATATTCATATCATAATTATTTTTTTATAGCTTTTCGTATTATTAGTCATTCTTAATTAATTTATTTATTTTCAAAATATTTTTGTTACATTTTCAAAGTTCCCTGATATATGTTGAATTTTTGCTTACATTAAAAGTCTCATAAATTAATGGGAAAGAGTTTTATTTTCTATCTAACACTGGCTTCTTATCGGTATTGGTTTTAAAAAAAGCAAATGATTATTTTATATAAAAACTGAAACTAAACTACATTTATAAAAATAATATTATTTTTATTACAGAGCTCATTGTGTAAAAATACCAGTATATGATGTTTAAAGTTAAACAAGGATAACAAAGTAGTAATGAAATCTACAGATCGTGAAATAATTGAGTTATTTTACGAGTTTTTTTTACTTCGAGGGCTTTCAAATATCTATTTGCCTTTTTTAAGAGAGCATTAAACCTGATTGGCGAATTTCCAAACAAACTTTCAACCTCTATTATAAAACATTCCTTTTTTATAGATTATTAAAAAATCCTTATCGTGAATATCTCTAAGCTGAAGAGGCACCCATTGTTACAATTTTAGGTTTAGTAGTTTAAATATAAGATGATGAATTAGTTAACCATAAACAAACAGTTTTTGTATCCATTAAGATATAAATGTTAGCATTGAAATTTAAAGTTTGAATTGGAAAATTTTATCATCCACACCGCAAACGAGGGGTGTTTTGTTTGTTAAGACACAAGAATGGAATTTTCCCCTATTATTTCATATAATATACATTAAAACAAAAGATCTTTTGTACGTTACATCCGAAATATCAGATTTAAGTAAATCTGCGGTAACTGGAACAGAACAAAGGAGATGAATCTTTATTATCGGTTAAATTAATGAGGGTTACCGGTCGAAATCCGAATGGATGCCATCTTTACGTTGAAATTTATTACCGCGTATATTTCAAGGATAAATTGTAGTAGTCCACAATGGTCTGAATTGCCTTGTATTACTTGACTAATTGAAGTTTTTTATGTGAAACATCTATTGGCGCGCCTTTGTAGTAAAATTCACTGGATATTGTCATTGCAAACAGCATACTGACAGCAGTAGGATCACAGGATGCTACGGGCATCCTGGCTTCTCTGTATAAGCTGCGTACTATTTTTATCGGACTACAGTATACTCAACACGATTAGTGCTCGTATAAAAATATTGTTTTCTTTCCGGTGATTGAATATTATTGCATTTAAAGTAATAAAATAATTCGAAACAGTATTATTATTATATTTTTAAATTATAAGTTGTTACATTTACTCTTAAGTGTTTCATATAATCCGGGTGTTCCATGCTTGTCTTTACAAATTTCAAATATACGCAGTGATTAAATTTGGGACAAAGAACCAATTGGCTTTTAATTGGAAAGTCTTGCGTAGGCTTCGTTTATTACTGAGAAGGATTAATGAAATAGCTATGATCGTCTTGTACTTCAGGCTGCATGAGTCCCATACACCCGTTGATATTCTTAGTTTACTAATATTTGTGTTCTTAATTTAAATTAAATTAAATCAATTTCCCACTACTTGCAATGACTTTACAGTGATTTTAAATAGATAAAGAAAACACTAAATGATATATGAGCAGTTTGTACATTTGATGGCAGAGTGAGATTTTTCAATGGTTATCGCTGCGTTTAAATTGCTAATGCAAGTATTTTAAACCTACAAGTGGATTTATCGCACGGGGCAAAAAATCAGTCTGATATAATAATTTATTATGGAGCCCTCTGTCCCTTTCTAATAAGGTGGAAGTTCTAAATTCTAAGTGGGAAAGTGAAGGAGACCTTGCTGGAGGTCCGTTTTTTTTAATAGTATCAATAGTTTTTTATTACGAAACTTATGTCAGCGAGATAGAATTAGATTTAATTTTTTTTTAAATGTTTTGCATCTAGTGTGTAGTTATAAATACAATATGATGTATACTAGTTACCTCGCTTCACCTTCGAAAACATGCCTTAGTATGTACTTGAAAAAATGTTTATCTAAGATTCTTTGAATTAATCTTGGATATTATTTGTATATTAGTATGTCGATCAAAGTAAAACACACAACTATAAGTTAATCGAAGTTCAATTCAAAGTATCAGTGAAAACTATACTGAAATAAATAAAGCCATATTTTATTTTTGTGAGACCAAACCCACACATCTAACAAACCTCCGCAGCCCTTTTCATAATCATTATCATTACAACCCATAATTGTTCCACTGCTGGGCTCGGGTCTCCTCTCATCAGATGAGGGGTATAGGCCATATCCGCCACGCTGGCGAAGTGCGGATTGGCAGACTTTACACACCTTCGAGAACATTCGTGAACTCTCGGGCATGCAGGTTTCCTCATGATGTTTTCCTTGTCCAAGGCAAGTGATAATTAACTAGTGATACGCACAAAACTTTGAAACTTAGAGGTGCGCGCAGGATTCGAACTCACGCCCCCACGTTCGAGGAACTAACGTTCGGACCACTAGGCTATCACTGCCCTTTTACTTACGAATAATGACAAAATAATTATTATGAACACGTGCTTACTAAGTTTCTAATACAGTCTTATTCGAAGTTTACCACAGACAGAAGATGGTGGCACTGCAAGTTTGTTAGCTATCTGTATTCCATAAAAAACTAGTAAAATAATAATACACTCCTGAGTATACTTGTTGTAAATAACTAGTGTGTCCATAGTTAACTGTCGGGGCAATATTTTCCGACGACTGTTGGCACCGATCCATCATTGCCCCGCTGACATATTTCGTGAATAATGGCACCTGAGACTTCGCCTCGCTAAATTATCAAGCCTTTTAGAATTATTTATTTACAAACTTAGTCCGTTACAATATTACAATACATTTTTCATGTAATTACATAATGTAATATTACTTTACGTGTTTGACTTTGTAATCAAATTACTTTATTGTAAGTAAACTGGCACGCACTGAGCTTCAATACTTATAAAATAAGCAGCGTAATATTATAACAAACATAAATAGCCCATTATTTAATGTTGAATGATTGGTGATTCTCCATGAAGAACAGTAAATAACAAGTATTCATTAACGTAATTAGAACAAACAATGATGTTTATAACTTTTATCCGGCTATCTGTCAGAAATTGCTTATCCGATTCACTTTTGTTTGCGAACCTAAAACCGATGCCTGCAAACTAGGGCGTCGTAAGAAGCGACATGTGGCTATGTACAACAATATCAATCAGCAACAATATTTTTATATTCGCGACATTTACACAACATTCATATATCACGTTGGAACACAATAATGTAATCTACGTTACAGGAAAGCGCACAACTTTGTCAGAAGTTGTGTCCGCGTTCTCAACTCGTACACTCGCTTCAACTTCTCAAGTACGAATACATTGTCTCGAGTTTGTACACTGCGTAAATGAAGTTTCTTGCGATGGAAAGATCGTATTTGGTAAAGAACTAAAGACACCTTTTTTCTTATTTTTGGCGATACCTTTATCATTAGATCCATAACATCTAAGGTCAATCGAAGATCGATATCGATAAGGCCGCCTTTTGTATTGTATTTTTCTTTTTACATAGTGTACTGTTTTTATTAGATGTAAACATACAATAAGGTGAATAAATAAAACTAATATCAGAGTATTTCTAAGGACAAGGTGATTAGGTTGTGTCCTTCATTTCAAAGCACCTATGGTCACTCTATGTCTTCATCATCTTCAACTCTGTGAAACCATGATATTGTATTGTCAACCGATTTACATATTATTAAATGTTTCAATTCAATCGGATACTGGGAAGTGGGTCTTTACAGTCTTTAAGTGAATGTAAAGAAAAGTTTATCAAAATATACATGATCAAATTTTAAATCTGTATGTGTGATATGTGTGATTCTGTATGTGTGATATGTGTGATTGTTTTCATATTTGCAATGAAGCAGCATATTCAATAGATCTTAAAGGAATTAAATTAAATTACATTTTATTACGGACAACAGTTCGTAAGTTGTCTAACCTAATGGTAGACAGTTCCTTTTACGAGGATAGAGTGAAGTGGCAATACTGAGATTTGTGTCGGTAGCTGCATAAATATATTTTTCAGGGTTAGAGAATCAAATACGAAGTATATAAAACGCATACGTAAATATCCTAATTCATAAAATATCTATCGCAAGTATGAATCCGGAATATGAACCCGTAGCTTAGTAGTGAATGCTAGCGAAGCGAGGGATCCTGGGTTCGATTCCCGGCCGGGGAAGATATTTATGTGACAGATAAATATTAATTCTCGGGTCATGGGTGTTAGTCACGTGTTATTTGTGTTGTCCATGCTACCCGCGACACAGTGAATGCTATTGGCGGGGGTATGACTGTGTTAGCGTTTATTTATTCTTTTATTTACTGTTACCCCTTACCATCGATTCATTTCATTATAATGTCTAAGAAATCGTTTGCAACAACGTAATACAATATTAATACAGTAAAGCCGACCTTTTAAACGACCTCCAGCTTTGGATTATAGTCCAAACGGATATAAAAGTTACGAGCGAACTGCACTCGATACAGTGTACTCTCGTGACTGCTGCACGTCCACTCGCGTTATTACACTGTGGTGGAATCAGACCGCAGTCTCATGACTAGAGAAAACGTAGAGAAGCGTTATCGCGAATAAAGTATAATGTACTCTGTTCACGGTCGAGTTTTAACAGATTTTTCCTTTCTACACCATGACGATCTAACTCATTCAACTTAAATGATTATGTATTGATAGTCACTTGTTCGTTCTAAGTTAATTTTCTTAAGAAAAGTACTATTGACTAGTAGAAATTGACGTTAGAAGTAAGTGATCTATATCTTAATATGATTATTGAAGCTTGAAGGAGAATGAATATTGATACGATTGCGAAACGTACCCGAATGTAAGAATGTGTTTTTCTGACAATGGAAAATGGTACGTAATCTAATAATAAAAGAATCTGATAAAGATGAGGATTTTTTTCTTTATCTATATATGACAATATATTTAAATGCTTCCTTAAAATAGTTTAGAACAATCGGTATATTGTCATGGAAATCTCAAGTGTTTCTTTGTCTGTTCGTCTAAAACGCAACAAAATTAGATGGAGGGAAGACTTGGCTTGGACTAAATACTCGACAACGCCAAAATCTATCAAGACGAAAGAAATGTCTTAGAATGTAACATAAATTGAAACGTATATTTGTTTCGTCGTTCTCCTTTCACGGTATAAAGTAGCGCTGTTATTGTATGATTTTTCCGTGGAGCCAGTTCAGTGGACAACGCCAAAATCTATCAAATCTGTTCCGAACGTTTGTTTATTTAACACAGGCCAGGATGCATAAAGCGCATCTTCGCAGTCTCGCAAGTCAGACTGCATAGAGCCAGCACTGAAAACACTTTGATGCAAGTTTAATGACGCTGCATTCGGTGTAGTTTTGTTGCAATTTTAACATTTTCAGAGCAAAGTGCAACGGTACGTTAATGGCGTGCATTTGAATATACTTCTGGATATCATAATGACTACCGTCAATGCATGCTGAATGCGTGATGAATGAAAAGTTGTTGTGAATGTTGCTTGTACTGACTTTAAAAAGGTTTTATTCATATCCGACCGTAGTTACGTAGTTAATTACGACTCTTCTAGTTAATTTCTGAAAAAAAAATGTGCATATAAAAAATTATAGTACAAAATGAAGTGTGTTTTTTATTTATAATTACAGCCGGTTAAAAGACGGGCCATTTGATTTTAAGTACTGCAGTAAACGTACAGCTCTGGCTGCAGCAACGCGTTACCAACTGAAAAGGAATTTTTGAATGCGTTGTTTGAGGGTAAATTTTTCGTGTATATAGGTATTATTTTTTACTATAAGTCACTGATTGACCAAAACTATTACATTCAGGTAAATCATTTGTTTGTTTGTTGACTATATTAATAACTAGCGACCTGCCCCGGCTTCGGACGAGTGCAATTAAGATTAAACAATATGCCTATGTCATTAATCAGCCGCGGAAATATCTCTACATAAAAAATCATACCTAACTATAATTACGCTCCATTGCGCCATGAAATAAGAACAAAGAAACAAACGCACTTTCCCATTTATTATATTAGTATAGATATTACTTGGGATTTGTTAAAATCTATAACAGTTCTTCAGTCTTCATTAGTAGTTACTACAGGCTTTGCTCGCGACTTCCTCCGCGTATAATTTAACAAAAAGTGTTTTACTTTATTTTGCTTTAGTGGCCTAAGTTACTCTTTATTACATCAGCTACCTGCCAATAAAAGTCCCGTAAAAACGGTTTGACCATTTCAGAGATTAGCCAGAACAAACAAACAGACAGACAGACAAAAAATTTAAAAAGTGTTATTTTGGTATATGTACCGTATGTATATTCATATGCAAGTAATAAAAACAATTATTTCAATACTACAAACAGACACTCACACTATGAACAAAAAAAATACCGCAACGGAAAATATTACTTCAAATGGTTTTTGAACGTGAATACCATGTAGACGCTTCCTTTAATCACAAAACGTTAACTTTTCTGTGGACCTTTCTTATTTTTAAGTAAATACTTTTATTAACGTCAAGTATAGTTTTTAACTTCGAATTTCATACCGAGCTGCGAAGATAATTAAAGTTTAGAAACACACGAACGTGTACTTGCAAAAATACTTATCGAAATAAACTGTAATATCGCTTAGACATGCATATTAATTAGTACAAATACCTATTATAAGCATAATATACCATAACGCATATACTATGGTGTGTTCTCCGTATTAGGAATATTGTCCACCGCTTATTGTAAAGATTACTTCATAAACAATATTTCTGTTCGTTATTTAATATTTTATGTTTTTTTGTAGATAATTCGTGCTAATTTTGAGATAATCTATTTATAATGTGTGTATGACTATAACAGAAGAAAATATATATTTGTATATGTGTATAAGAAATCTTGGAGTTAAATCAGTTGATACGTCAAAATAAGTAACAAAATATATTAATTAATTTTATACCAGTAGAGATTAATAAATAGTTAATTAACTTATTAGTTAGCGAAAACGTTAGAAAATATGAGGTTTAGAAAATTATTATTATTATTTTTTAAGATAAAAAACAAAAATAAAGAACAATTTTTTTTTTATGCAATGAAGTCGATAAGTAAAATAAAATTTTTGAAACATTTTTTTTACTGAATTCCATTAAATTTTTTTAATGGATTGTTGCTATTGGTCATGGTGGCCTATACAGGTAAGGCGGAAGACATTATAACATGCCTGGTAGCTACTAACTTTTAATATAATATCCAGTACTTGCCTCACACGCGTACTGAAAACTAAACGTAGCACGAGTATAATAGCTGGAATAATTTAATAATTCAGTATGCTCGGGTACCGTTGAAATATCGGAATAATATCTCGATCCCTATTACGACAGTATTAGTGATTATATTTGCTTGACCGACTCTCTGTACACCCCACGCGAAAAGGATCGAAGGTTGCATTACAAGCAATAATCATACCTAATACTTTTGTCGTGAAGAAAAGAACGGATTCGAAGGTATTTCTGCGGTCAAATTTGATATTAGGATCATCGGTTTTATGCAGAGTATCTTTGAATGAGATAACTTAGTTATTAGAACTTCGGTCTCCTTGAGGAATTGAATTCTTAGTTTGAAAATCTTATATTATAGCTAATTATTGTTTTAAATTATCCGACAATACGAAGCGTAGATCTATTACATTTCTTAAGTAAATTTACCGCAGTTTTTAACATATTTTTAGTTGACGCGTGGATTCAAATTTATTGGTGGTAAATTCACTCTCGGGTTCGACAAACCCCAAGAATATATCTCCCGTAACGCAACACCAAAACCTTAATCACATCACTTGTCGTCATTATAATATCCGATGACAGGAGTATCAGAGGCGAGTTCAAATGTGATGGTTTAAATATTGAGACTTTACTGGAGCGACATATAATCTGTCTCAATCTTATGCCAAGTAACCAAAACCGCGAAAAAGCCGGCCTCATGTAAAATTATAGAGGTTCGCGAAAGGATTATATAATTAATATTATTATTGAGTCACTAATATTATTACTATTTCCATTCGTGAGGCTATATTCCAGTCAGCTGCCACAGAACTCGTCATGTTCCGTGACGGCTTGAGAACCATTTCTTTTGTTTTTCTCTATTCTTCTTTTTTGATTGGCAACGGTGAAGCTTTTAGTATTATGAGTCACACGTATTGTTACTTACATTAAGTAATTAAATTAGTGACTCAATAGTTTGTTTGTCAACATCTTAGATAAAAAACACTATATGAAAGGTATGAATGAATTTACCCTTAAGCCAGTTTAAAACCAGAGTTCATACAATTTGATATCAATGTGACTTCGGCATGAACATATTTATGGCTACAGAAGATTAAAATCAATTAAACGATCAAAATAGGTTCTTATTAAAATAAATAATGGTACGGCCCAATCAACATAGTGGATTAAAAATTATATAATCTAACACATTCAACTAAGACTAACGGTACTTAAAAATATATAACTGTATATAAATCTGAAGTCTGAAGAGAACTTAATTGGATTTGCATCTGAATTTAAATTCCCTCAACGTGACTGCGTTTTGCAAGACGGAAATACAATCTCATTACCCCGGAGATATTAATTCAACTAATTTGTAATTTTATTTCTTCATTTAAATGCTACGCCGTAGTTTCGTAGCAGATGTAGTTCGTAGACCGTGGGAGAAGTCGGTGAAGCATATTACTTATAAGTATACTGATTGGAGTTATTTTAGCTATTGGAAATATATGACAACATCAATAAAGGTCTCTATAACTAATTATTTTCAAAAGCATGGATCAAAATTATTCATAAGTTCACTTAAATTTGGTTGTTATAAATAATAACACTATTGTTTGTAGTCAAAATAGTAGAAGGAGATATTCGAGAGGTATTTTTTCATAGGATAAGAATAGCAAACGATCACTAGTCTTTTGCCAATGGACACCTTTGACATACTTCGAACATGACTGTAGGTAATTAATAAGTAATCTTTCTTTCTTCTTCTAATTTGTTAATATTTTTCTCGTGAAATGTTCATTTTCATTTATCCTTGTCATTTAAGCTTTCATTTAAACCGACAACGAAAGACAAACGAATTTTATTCAAGTTTCTTGAATAAATTTAACAGGCAAGTACCACTTCAATTATTTCGTATGGCGCATTACACGTCATGCGATGACGTCTTTTGCGGCCTGAATCACGCTATCAGAACTTTTATAACGCTTGTATATATACTAGTTTCAAACGCAAGGCAGTAGAAGTCGCTTCCTCGACGACATACCATCTCTGTGACTTCACTGACCCGCCTATATTATATATATAGTATATGTAAATTATAGTATATATACTATATATAAATTATATATACTATACATATTATACATTCGTAATAATAAATTGTATACAAATGAATCAAAATTATTACACTTATTTTGCCTTCGGTGCAGTCAAGTAAAAATCAACAGGTCTTAAGAGGTTCAAATAATTTCAAATTCATGAATAACTGGGTGTCAAACTTACTGAAACCGAAGCTAGAATATTAATGTCGATTTTGAATTAATATATTAATATTTTAAACATCAAAGAAACGGTCATTAAACTCTGGTTTCCAAACCATCACGACTCATACATAAACATTTAAATTATGTTTCACGGTAAGATGCTTGATACTTCAAAGGTATCCATTATGTACTCTTAGAGAGCTCATAGCCTCTGGTTGACTCCCAAAGTATCTTGACTAAAAGGTTCTTTATTTCTCATGAGACATACTTTTATAAACATATTATCACACATCACATATATATAATCTATGAGCCTTTGAATATCTACTGCTGGACTTAGGCGTAGACTTTGGATTAGGCCTCCCTTAATTTGCGCCAATCAGACCGATCCTAAGCATTCTGAATCCATGGAAAACCCGCTGTCTTCCTCAAGTTCTCAGTCTATCTGGTCGATTTACACTCCTTTTTCCGAGACGTGGAAGATATATACATATAGTATATTTTAATTCGGCGCAATTCAATCTGTATAAAAAAAGTAAAATGTGCGTATTTAAATCGTCAATGCCTCAGCCTCCCTTTTTATCACGCACGCTATGTATTATATATATCCAAAGAAAGGTAAATATAAAATATAAGAAAACTACAACAATAATAAAATATGAAGTACGGTAACTACATGCATTTTAAGAAATATTTTAAATTGTTTTTATCGATTTTATTAATAAAACTGCCAACTGGTTTGGGGCCATGCTCTCGTGGATTAGAAAATCGCAGCTTTGTCATGGAAATCAGGCAACTTAAGAGCGAAATCATAAATCCTCATTATTCTCAATCCCGTGGGAATTTCGGCTTTCTATCTCTAAGGGCAATAATGGTGTCAAAGAGCTAGTCTGATCCGCATCTTAGAAACTTTGAAAGAAAATGACGCACGATCGAGTTTAGGCTCATTTGATTTATCCTAAAATGTACTCTGGTCTTAAATGATACACAGAGATCGGACTCTGAGAAGCTGAAGCGTTGTTAGAATAAAAGCATATTTTTAGTATTTTAAACTACAATATAGATAGATAGATAGATGAGACTTACAAAAATTCAGAACTTGATAGCAATTTAGTGATAGCGATTCAAATGCTTTCTTTGGCCAGCAACGAATGATTCGTCATGATTCGTATGATGTTACCTTATGTTATATGTATGAGTTACATTGCTTATTTGCCACGGCTTTTCTATTTTATCGACTATAGACATAAAAAAAAGCTTCAAAGCTCTCCTAAACCATTACTCAAACATATCCGTACATTTCATTTACTTTTAATCTTCAATTATGAATAGACTCCACTCAAAATGGACAACCCAAGGTTCCTATCATAATGAATGTTGCAAAAAAATGTTAAAAATTCACAAGTCGCCGAACCGCATGAATAATTCATTCCATTTCATCTTTCCACAAACCAACGCCGAAACCAAACAATCCGTGCTTTATTGAATCCACGACAGAGGCTGAATAGGTCTTACATACCGAAGAAGTTGAAATATGATGTCGAATAGAAAAGTATGAATCGGATGTGATGGGAAACGACTTATTGTGTTCGATTCTCGATAAGATGGCCGTTATTATGCGGCTTGTACACTTACCGAAATATTTTTGTTTGTTTATCCAAAGTTTTTAAAAGGTTTTATGTAACCTGCAATGTTTATTTGTTATTATGTTGAATTGGGTCAAATCTTGCAGGCTTTCTTTTTTACTACGAATTTGAAATTTTCTAAGTTATTGATGTCTGGACATGGAAAATATTGCAGAATAACTATTACTTCCCATAACAATGAGTTTCGCTTGTTTGTCGGTCTGTTTGTTTTGACTAATCTCAAAAACCTTGCGTCCTAAGGTAATTAATTAATACGTTAACTGACACATACATTAACAAGAAGTATAATTTAGTCATAACTCTATTCATGTAGCCAAATATTTAATGCATTAATTAAAGCGCAATCAGGCATGATAATATCGAATTAATATTAAGTGGTTGTTTTATTTCAACCTATTCCTTTATAAAACGATATATCAAATAAAAAAAATCCATCACAGCATTTTTTTCGCGTGTGAGTACTAAGACGTAGCTTTACCGAAGATAAATGAGGGTAGTTACTAATTATAATTACTACAATTAGGCATAATACGTTTACTTTGAAAAAATATATAAGTATATATAAATATATATAAAAATGCAATTGGTAGGCTGCAATCTACACTTGGCCACTCTACCCTTCACATTATGTGAGGAAACCTGAGCCCAACAGTGGCACAGTAATAGCTTGTGATTATGAATAAAATGCGAAATAAAGATATATAGATTTATTTAAATCCTAGCGATCGTTTAATCTTACAAACTATCCATAATCAAAATCCTGTTCTCTCGCAAGACAGAAAAAAATATATTTTCCAAGACTACTCGAATAGTTAAACAGAGTAATCGTTCTTAAATGTGGTTCATGAAATATCACCACTGTTATGCAACTAACTCCCAACTCCGCGACTAAACTTAGTCGATCGTTCATAACAAATTTTAAATGAAATTGGCCATTTCACGCTCCGTTTGCTCATTATGAAAAGTGCCACAAAACCCAATAGTGTGTAATCGCTCTTACAATACAGTACGTAATTTAAATATTTGAGTGACAGCGCGAAGTAGATTATTTGAATGGAATAATTGGACGTTGTTATGCAAAATAGATCCAACCACAAAAAGAAGCTATTAAAAAAAGGCCTTTTAGTAAAATTGTTATATTAAAATAACGAGACTATGGTTTTTAAATTTCATTTAAATATTTAATTAGGAAAAACGTACGGTTCAGCTTGAATATTTTTGCATATACCAAAGTTGATGTGGTGATGCCATTTGTGGTATAAATTAAAAAAAAAAGTTTTTTTGTAGGTTGGATCCCTTTTGCATAACTACGTCCAATTGAATACGTTGTTGGAAGTCGGTATTAATATATTTTATGTCACAGCTTGCGGCGCCATGTTTGTGACAATGTAAAAAATAACAGTGTATTATCCAAATAATAGTATAAGAAATATACTTTTATTACGTTCATTACAACTCATAACCACTCGGCTAGGATTGATACCCTCAATAATTCGGCTGTCACCGTGACAGCTAAATGCGTACGCTTCCTGGAAACAATAGAGAACTAATGTTTCAATGTGTTAATCAGAAATTCCAGAACTATTTTTATGTAATAAGGATAATAAACGAGCTTGCAGTGCCACCATGCCATTCATGGACACCTCTGACAAACCTGGAACAATACTATAGGAGTGTCTGTAGATGTGTACCTGAATGCCTGTAAGCACTAGATAAAAACGCATAACCATAAACGCTAACACAGTCACACCCCCGCAGTAGGATTCCCTGTGTCGCGGTCGGCATGGACAACACAAATAACACGTCACTAACACCCATGACCCGAGAACAAATATTTATCTGTCACATAAATATCT
>DWPA01000435.1:0-25263 GCA_018251375.1 Calpodes ethlius
TAGCATAGATATGTTCGTAATTATTTGCTGAAGAGTCAGTGTCAACGGAGCTACAAGAAATTCTATCTTTGCCGTCTGCTTCGTCGAAGTCTGACACGTTAATCAAATGTTTCACATAGTTGTTACACAAAAGCTCCCAGGTATTTTTCAAATCGAATATTTTCATTACAAATTGAGCTGTCAGTACCTTTTGCGCACATAACGCGAAAATAACTCAATAGATTCGTGTATTAACTATACGAAATATACGGCATTATATGATAGCATCTTTATACTTTATCGAAAATAGGATGACTACCTTTAAACGGGGGTTATCAAATAGTAACATTGGTTTAAAATTTAATTCACTCATCTGAATGGTCGAGCATTTGCTCACAATATTTGTAGATGTATGTTTACTACTACTGTGGTTTATTATGTTGTTTGTCTTACTCAATGTAATGCCAAAATTAGATCGTAGATAACAATAATTTTAGTGCGCATAGCTGGCATTCGTATAATAAATTAATTATAATGTCTACAAAGCCCCTATACTGCAACCCCTCGTTATTCATTAAAACTGTATAATTCACTGGAATAAACTGAAGCTTCTATCTACCACCCTTTTGCTTGATTCAGGAAATGAACGACTCTCCCTATTTTGGTTGGAGGCTTGAGAGCCATTTTTTTTCCATTTTTTATCGACGACGCATTGGTGATGCTTGGTGTTGTTAACGCTCTTGGCGTAGCCACTCACATTGAAATAAGCTGTAGGTGACTTGACAGGTTGAAAAAGAACTATATACTAACAGTCATCGATCTATACTACCGGATAATTTAACTGTTGACTGCAAGTTCAACTTTAACTCACATGGAGATGATGAAAAAACGTTTAGTCTAAAACATTATGCAAAAAGCGACAACCGCATAATAAGGTCCAATTTCTAATAAAGAACTATTAGTGATTTGGAAAAGTCCATGTAATAATTAAGAAAGCAAGAATCGCATTTCGAATTTTCAAGTGAAATAGTAACATATATCTGTATTATGAAAACTTCCATATATTTGTACTATGAGTATTTAATGTTAATATTCTCCTCAAGCGAATTCACGCTTAATTAATTTTTTACCAGATTACTATTATCTCCCTTTCCTCCCACAGTAATACTAGATAGCCTCAGGGAGCTTAACGAAATACAGCAATCAAAATTTAAATTCAATTATATATAATTATCTTCACCTCTATCCCTCCATACATCAGTCTTTGAAAGTCCACTGCTGGACATAGGCTTTCTCTAATTTACGCAACTCAGACCGGCCCTGAGCCTTCTAAATCCTACATCTATTTTCACCTACAAGACTATGAATTAATTTTACGAAACATGAACAGTTTAAATTGAATAATTTTCCAATGATTCCCATTTGTATAGTACAAATGATTAAATAATTTTGAACAAGATAATATTTGTTTTTACTTGTCCAGAAACATAATTATTTTCGCCATATAATAGAGTACATAGTAAGTTAAACAATTACGGTATACAGTAATTGTCTAATAAATATCTTATAAACATAATATTTGGTGCATTTTTATCTTCTTAATAGTCGCTTATGATATCAGCACTCATATTCTTCAACATTATTTACGATAAACTTTGTTCGAAGCAAATTTGTATTTTTTTTTTGTATCGTATAAAATCAAGTAACAATATAATTTCCTTTCAAATATTGTGTAGAAATTTTGTATACATTTATTTAAAAGCTGACGTCAAACACAGATATAACTTTTTACTAAGTTAATTAACAGAATTTCTCTTTAGTACGCCAGTGGCTAGCGCATTTTAGTCATTTGATGTTTTATAAGCTTCTAAAGAAAGATTGCATTCAAATTTTTTGAGGTTTAAAAATTCAACATTCTAAATCCCTAAATTCCATATAGGTGGTACGGTAGGCTAAGTGAAAAAAAAACCTTTAAACATTTATATAACAAAGTTGCACTATGAAAACTCATACCATTAATATTTGAGACAATAGACCTTCAAAACTGTTTTAGAAAGTCATAGCTTGGAATATTTTTTATTTAAATTTCATTCTGGCAAGTACCTCCTTATTCAGTCTCTAGACTCCACCGCGGCTCAGAAAATATTAATGATTTTCAGGAAGTAATACTGAGGTTTATACATCAACTTACTCGTATAAGTCATAGAGGTACAAGTGAAAATTTCTTTCTTCCCTCATGTTTCTATAAGGTTGTAGGTAAATATTTCGCTAAACAGATTTTCCTCAATTTGATACACAGACGCTGGTAGGGAAATTTTTACTTGTGTAGTAATAACTTATTTAGTCGCATTTTACGAACGGAAGATATTAGATTATTATTGCTTATAAATGGGATATAATAATATTGTAATGTAATATTATCTACGTGACCGTGTTTACGCGCGACGGAGGACGAAAATAGCCTGTGGCAGAGATTCAAATATGTCGCTCAATCCTAAACCTCACCCCAATATATTCTTATACTGCTACTTAATATATAAACACATGAACGTTAATATGGTAGTCATTTTATTATGAACAAAAATACAACGTTATGTATTGGTTTTTCTTGAGAAAATGTACTTTCTTTCTTTCTTTGGCTGGGAACACATCGTTGACGTCTTCCTGATGTCTACTGGCGACGGTAACCACTTCCTATAAGTCGGCCCGTCTTTTCATTCATTGGCATATTTACGTAAAGACACAATACTTGTATTATGAACGATACGAAACGTAGTTTTTGTACGTTTAGTTTAATAGTTTTATAATACTTTGCGATCTAATATGCTATACATTTGCCAAGAATTCGCATCACTTTCACAACGAGTTTTGTATCAACAAGTTTAACGAGCGCGAGCATTTCATATTTTAAATGAATTTAAAAATAAACATGCAATCTGAATTTAACTGCTTTCTATAATTTTAATTCAACTTTATATTTCTTTGTTTTTATAGGCCGCTAAAACTTTTCTATCCCTTTTCAAATATATAATAATGCAGCAAACTCTCGCAGTAATTCGTCACGTACATTTCAGTTTTTTTGTAAAAGCGCTAATTGTAATATGAATACTTTATTGTAATAAGAGCAAATGAGAAACAGCGCTACGTAGTGTCAAGTTAAACAAACAAAAACGAACGTTTAAATTGTTTTGTACTCTTAATGACAACACTTTTATTTTCAAACTAACATGATTACTTATTTTAAAAAAAGAACACTTCGATTAATATATACTAATAACTCAGAGAGAAAAATCAACATTCACTGCAAAACTTATACAACGAGTACAAGGTGTTGACCAACAGCGTAACACGGACATAAAATACATGATAGATAAAGGTGATGCCGTTTAAGGTGATATATTTTTAACTGTAGTTGGCAAATTAACAGATGCGGCAGTCTGTGTTAAGTTGTTTCCGTCTAAGAATATTCACATTGCTAGAGCCATCATTTATACAATGCAGTTTTACTACTAATCTGCAATAGTCATAGCTTAATTGTGAAGTTTCCTTAATTTTCCCGTGTTATATATTCCTATAGAAACAGAACAGAATTGAAACTAACAACTATTTCTGAATTCATTTTATTACATTTCATATTTGATTGTAGTTTATTATATAATAATGATTGTTATAACTCTTAAATGTTTTCTAGTACAGACGTCTATATCCATTTTCTTCAAAGTGACCGTAAATACAAAACAAATTCAAAATAAATTTTAAAGATAATAGTAAGAATAAAACCTTATTCAATTATTTATCTATATAGCTCTTTCAACTATCTGCATATTTGTAAAGGTACAAAAAGGTAATAAATTAATATAATGCAGTGAAATGTATTATTTCAATATGTCAGTAAATAGTGATGAAAGAGTAATGTAATTTCTACGTAGTAAATATTCATTTAGTCAACTGTATACTTATAGAATCAAGAACGCTGTGAAGGTAATGGCTAATATTAGACTGTAAGCTAATTTCGTAACAACATAGCTATTTAACGATTGACAAGATTATAGCAAGAGTTATATTAAAATTCAGCCTTATTTTTTATATGAGCCTTAGGAGTTATATTAAAATTCACATTTCCAAATGTTTCAATTGTCATAAAGCATTTATTTGTTTTGTTCTTCAGAAAATATGTTAAGCTGTTGGTTAAAATTCATTAGACTTATTATTAAGCCATATTGGAGACCTTCCGACGGCATTAAACTTATAATGGTCTCCCTTGTACCAACCCGCATTGAACCACCGCGACCGTGACGTATACTACAGGCTTTCTCAAGAGAAGAAATCCAATCCCTGTAATGGGCTATTAATTTGTTTAAATCAATCCTTGGTTTATAAAAAATATATCTTTCCGTTTTTTATTTGTCATAATAAAACTTATTAAGTAACTATAGGTTTTGTATTTGATATTATCTCTTTAGGATAATTTGTATTAAAATACAAATCTATCTTGTATATAAATATTTATATATCACATTTAAATTTGTAGCTGAAGGTACTTTTTACATAGATTTTGTGGGAGACGGTCTTCGAGAAGAGATTGAATAGGCTTTTCTTTTACCAGGAATAAGTGATTGCGCTCACCATCTAAGATCTCTATTACCACCAGGTGTGATTGCGGTAAACCATTAACTTTTAAGTAAAAAATACGAGTATATTGTATAATAATATTATTAACCTCTTTATGAAATAGGTAAGCAATCCTTGCATAATGCAGTTAGCATTGCTTTTCACTGCGACTGAAGCATAAGAAAATTTGCTTAGCATCGCTTGTTTTAACCGACTTTAAAAAGAGTAGGGTTTCCATTAGTTTGTATTTTTATGGCTTCGCTTCTAGAAACGTTATCTATAATTTCACATTTAGGAATAGTAGCAGCACTTGAATGGTAACTTGTTTTTATGAAGCGCTTTATAAAAAATTTGTTCGTTTCATATGTCTGAAGTTTCTTTGTGAGTCATTTAAGCTTTCAGATTAGTGCACACTGAAATTATTACAGTAGCTTTTGTGATTATCTTGTTTATGCAGGCTCATTCAGAATGCCAGAGAAAAAAATGCGAGAAAATATGTTTTATATTATCCTGCACAGTGAAGACAATGAACCCGAGCTCGTTTTTATGTGCTACACTTTATAGACATTGAAACAACAAATTTATATCGAGTCCACCGGTTGATTGTCTATCAAATAAGATTTTAAATGATCTTAAATAAGACCTTTATGACCTTACGATTTTGTATGGGATAAGGATACTAATCTAGTTTGTAGTAACTGTGACAAATAATAGATAGACTTATTTATGCTGTCTTAAGATTATATATATAGTAGGTACTTTTTTACATTGAATCTGAATAAGTCTGGACAGATAAACAGTGCGGAGTGCGCGGGGTAAAATGCATTTCCGGAACTCGTAAGTTTTTCGGGATTTAAAGTAAATCAAAGTAGGAATTTTCTTGCGCCAGAAGATTTTATGTACTATAAATTTATTTCTAATGTCAAAGCCTATAAACTTCAAATCCATCACTACTTCTAAGAAATAATACCGAAATCCAACGCAGCTGGAATAATAACAGTAAGGCTGCATCTCCACTAAAGTTTGCCTGTTAGTTACGCTATAAATCTATGTCAAATACACCAAAAGTATTGCACTGTAATGAAAGACAATTGAAAATTATACAAGATACAGACGTAGCTAAATAACCTCGCGTGTCTATAGTGGAAATGCAGCCTTAACAAAATCAGCGTTTACACGTTCTAGGCTAGGGCTAATGAAATCAATACGAGTGCTCTTTGACCGCGGTTAACAAGCTAACAGATTGGGGTCATTTTCCTGTTAGCTATCCTTCCGTTCAAGCCTTTGCGGTGTAAATCAATTTACTAGCAAAAACATTAGAGAGCAACGGAAACCGGTTACTGTAAGTATTTCATATTATTATGTAACCATTTTGCGAAGGTTACAATCCGGTTCAGTAATATTGTAAACAAGTTTTTTTATAGTAGTAAAACGGCTTTCACTAGAACACTTCAAATAATATGTATCTGTCAGGAACGTGCCTAAATTGATAAGTCGTTGAACATTTTTTACGAAGCTGCCCAACTTTAAATTGCTAATAGGGTTAATGGCCCACACAGATGTACTTTTTGTTCTACTCCAAAAAGTAACTTGTAACTAACCAAAATAACTTGTAACTTAAATCACTCAATGAAATAAAGACCATAATGGAATTTGCATAATTTCGCTGATTAATTTCGATCGAAATTATATTTTTTATGTTAATAGGACAGCAGACTAACAGTCCTAGCGGGCTGATAAATGGTCATCACCTATAGACATAAGTATCACCAAAGGTATCAACCGATACGTTGCCAGCCATAAAGGAAGCGGGTGTTCCGTATTATAGGGATAAAGACATTTCCAAAATATTTCATACCCCTGGAATGAATGTTACAGCCTATAACGAATCCTATTTGTTTTATAATAGTAGATACGGACCATTTTGTGAGCCATCTAAAGCGCGATAAACCACGTTATGAAATGCTAATAGCCCAGCTAAGCCATTCAGGACTGTTTGCGGACATGACCGTCTTTTATTTCGGTTAACATGACTAAAATCGCCGAACGAATATATTACAGGGATTTGTACAAGATAATTTTTATTAAGTTAGAATTTGGTTATTTTGCAACGAACCGCAAGCACAGTGTAACATAAAGTCATACGTAGTACCTTCCTCTAACAAAAGAAATATGCACTACAAGTAATAAAGTATATACCAAACATATATATCAATTTCAACGCGCGTATTACCCCAAAACACAGCACCTACCTATGTGAACTCGTCCAATACTCGCAACGAATAGTTGCTAATTTAATTGAAATGGATCTCCGCAATGTTATATTAACTATTTATACTTTGTTCTATTAACAACAAAAACACTTATTAATTGGAACGTCAGTGACAAGTTTCGAATTAAGAACAAGAAGATTTATCTCTGTGCGCTAGAAGCTGCTAGCTGCTTGTTTGTTCTAGAACAAACGGCAACAGTGTTTAAAAATAGAAGCCTGTGACTTACAGTACAGACAAAGGTACGAAAGGATGGACAATGAAGTCTAATTAATCGGGAATCGTTAGCATCCTTTGGTTAAGGAATCCTAAAAATTAAAGTATCTGACCCTAAATGACAAAATATTATTGGTCTGACTGGCAAAGTTAAGAGCAGATTGACCATTAAACCCCGTTATAAATGTACTTGGGCAACTTCATTGGGCCAACGTAAGAATCCTATGAGAATTAGGATAAAACCAGGAGAGTACTAATACATTTCAAATTTCTACCTTTCTCCATCTATAAAAAATATGTTTATTTGTTTCCTTTGGAAGATTAATTATGAATCGTCTTCGCTGTATTTTATAGATTAGAAACAATTATCTCTGAGATCAGCATATCCATTGACGAAGGTGTTAGTCCGTTCATTCACTATGTCAAAAAAAAAGACTAAACAAAAGGTTTCGCAGCTCATCTGTGAAGCGAAAGTTATACAGAATAATGCTGCTTAAGCAGCAAGCCTAGCAAAACGTTAGCATGAATATAGCATTAAACGAAATTACCAAAAATATTTCTTTGCGAAATCTCACAAGTTGAAACCTTCAGCGGTATATTGTAGGCGACATGAAAATTGGAAGCGAAGCTCCAAATTGGAACGCGAGATTTAGCCGAGTGTCTAATAAATTTTATTGAAATTGTCTCAACCTCGCCTACACATGCCTAAGTAATGTAAATGCTATTGCTAAATTATATCTGACGTTATATTAAATAATTTAGAACCGAATATAGCTAACATATCATGTGTAGGCAGTAATATTACTATTTATAAAACAATAATCGAATCTGGGAAGATAATTATTTTTCCATCCCACGCGTATGCAAATAAAAAAAATTGTACAATAATATCAACTCGTAGAGAAGTAATAAAAAGTTATTTATCCACACAACAGTAATTTTTCCTCGCTTCGTTTCAATGAAGCAAAGCCCTCCACCTAAAACAATTGCTTCTTACTTTTAACAAGAATTATACAAATTTTATGTTTACTCAGCTTTATCGATTTAGAACGTGTTCTTTAAGTTAGAAACATTACAATAGATGGACACGAGAAAACTGGCAAAACCTTCTGCTAATCTCCTAACTTTTCCTAAGATTAAATTTCAATGTCTTAATCCACTTTATAAAGTATCTGTGTACCAAATTTTATTCAAAACAGTTCAGTAGTAGTAGGAAAGGAACATAATTCAATCCATCCATCCGCATCCACTTTTGCGTTTATAACGTTCGTAAAATTATAATAGTAATTTTAACTTCTGCCAGTGGAGAAAGGGTTGGTTCTAAAGGACCTTGCATGTAAGAAATTATTTTTACCTAATTTAGTAAAGGAAAACATCAGCATATCTTCTTTGTATGTGAGAGTTCTAATTATATTCTAAAGAAAGTGTGAAGTCTACTAATCTTAACTTCCCGACATGGATAAACACGAGTGTCCATGAGCAGCAAGGAAGGTGGCACTGTAATGTCGTTTGTTATTCTTATCCCATAAAGAAAGTAACAATTTCCTTTGTCAAGTTGCCCTATAACACGATGAACATATCACGACTGAGCGTGAAAACTGTAATTGAAAGCAAACTGCTATTTCCTTTTCAACAGATTGATCTATTTTCCCATTAACAGTGTATGTCGATTTGGAGGAAAACAGAGTAATTTATTGTAGCTGTCAAGCAAAATGTTTCCTGATCATTTGTTATAGAATATATTAGAGTTGTAGATCATGATTAGACGATCCTCACTGTAAGAAAGGCTTTAATTTCTGCCATTAAAAATTGAAAAATTCGTATGGCTGCATACAAACGAAATATTAGGACTACAATATTTTTTTTTTGTCTTAATGACGGTTACGCATTAACATATTCAAAGTGTCGGTCAAATAAGATGCCATGCTAGAAAATTAGAAGAAAAGAGACGTTGAATGAAAGAGTTATTTAGTTTCTCTTAGTAAAATCTTCGATTTAATATAATGGGCAGTAGAAGCGTTCGAAGATAGTGATAATGGCACAATAGTCGAGGTTAGCTAAAACGTTCGCCGGCTCGCATTGTTGTGCTAATATTCAGAACGGGCCGCTGTTCATCTCATGAATATTAACTGCCATTAATTGTTTCTTAGACAGACACTCACAGCTGAAAACAACCGTATAATTACAAGCACGACTCTCAAGTCACATTTCAGTTCGTATGTGATATTCATGAGAATTATTACGCATCACTATGTTAGTTTTGATTTCATTTAATATTATTATCTCGTCGACTACTAACACCACTGACCTGATTCCAGAGACTTGCTTAAGTAGAGTAATACGTACCTGAAAACAACATAAAGATAATTAAATATTGTACACATTATTTAATATTTCATAGTTATACAAATACCTGCAAACTATTAAATTGTTAAAAGCTCGACATATAACATATATTTTTTTAACACTACACAATCGGAACTCCACAATAAGATTCCTTGTGTCATTGGTGCCCTGGACTACACACAAAGACAAAGGTACATACATATTCAACACGAGACCAAAAAATTATATTCATCGTTCAAATCAATGCCTCGTTGTGTATGGGATCCAGGACCCTTTGAATTTGAGTCCACTATGGTAGGTATAAAATAACAACGCAAGGATCATCACTTAACTACAAAGAAGGAATTATCCCTACAACCTAAATTTCAAGCTGCCTTTGCGGAAGAGACTGAAATCAGACACCAACCCCCGAAAGATTTTTTACCACCCAGAGCCATGAAATATATATTTCTTTGCATTTTTTTTATGAATGTCGTTAAAGTGCAGTTTAAAAGGATGAACTTAATTCCTATTGGAATTTCCAGTTGACCCTGGGTGATGTAGAAAATATGAGGCAAGCAAAAAAAATTGAGGAAAATAAAGATGGGAAATTACGTGGTTGTCTTCAAATGAGGGTCAATAGTTCGTTTAAGTCAGTGCACTTTACTACCCAAGATTTCAACGCCACTTACCATCAGCTCAGATTGTACTTAAGCATACTTAAGCGCGGAATGATATTGATTGCCTACTATGGTTTAGCAATGAAGAAATATAATAATATTAAATCAAGTTCATTAACGAGATTTTTTCTTTTTGTATTTGGAAAATTATAAAAAGAAGCTAATAATTGGGTACACAGATAAAGATATTATTGCATTTTTTTTAACAGTCACATTACAAATCACTAATAAACAATTAAGATACCTGGATAAGCCGATAATTATAAAATTAATTAATTACCTATATTGCGGCAAAAGAGACGAGATAAAAAAACAAAAACAAAACGTCAAACCTCAACACATTTTTAAATAGGTATAGGTATATAGACAATTCTTCAAATGAGTCTGAATTTCTTACATTTATAACAAAACTACCAAAAGTAGCGTAAATGTGTTATAAACGTTTCTATAACAGCATACGAAGTCATTATCATTAGATAGCAGTCGTTAAACAATGTCGGAAGGCTCTTCTATCAATCGGCATTGGAGCAATGTAGTGATGTATGCTGTGAATCAATCAATCAAGATTGACATCAAGAGTCATTATCAAGTTGCACTTATTAACTGTGAGTGAAACGGACCGGGATACTATTCAAAGATTGTGGTCAGTTACACAACTTTTCAAGAAAAAACATTCTTTGGGAAAAACGTTTCCAAATACACCAACCTGAACCGTAACTCCGAAAATAATAATAAAATACATTAGGGCCAAATTGCATAAATGTAGGTACTACAATTTGTAGATTCCAACATACATACATAACATGAAAAGTCAATAATAGTACATTACCGTATTTTATGTCAAGGGCATCGATATGTCAATTTAAATATTTCTTACTAGTTTTTTTATTATATTCACTTGATACACTCATGTTTAAATAAAACCTTTTAGGATATGCTAACGGTAAAACATGTCATCATGTAAATGTATTGCATGCCCATCCCTTAGCAAGCCGAGGTATCGACCGTACGACGCCACATATACATAAGTAGTTTCGTTTGTGATCTCGACGATCCCTTCATTTCTATTCGGAACGCGAATTTTATCACCCACGAAAGCTATTTTATTTGTTACATAATAGGATATATGATGATACAGTTTATTTCCATACATATGTACAAAGTAAAATTAATGTTTATAACGATATTTGCTGAAGTTAGTGTTTTAACTGTTTTAAGTCTTCATCATCGGCACAACTTTTACTTTATTCATCATTACCAATAGACATGTTACTAACCTTTACGTAAAATCCATCCTTAGACTGACATTAATCGGCATACAATTACTAAATAATAATTACTCAGTTATTTGTTTTTACATTCGTGGAGATGTTTCAAAAGCACCTACTTTGTTTTTTACATTTCCTATTTCTTCAGTGCTATTTTAAAAACCAGATGTATCTTGTTAATTGATTTACATGTAAGGGTTTTCATTTAAAATGATCTCTATATGTTAGACCTCTAAAAGTTGTTAAATTTATGTGGACTTTAAAATTTAAATTCAAATTTCCAGTCTGCTTATAATGTGTCTTCAGTTTAGGTCAAGAACCAGAGTCGGGTCAAGGTAAGGTTCAGGTCAAGATTTAAATTCTTTTTTTAAGTTAAATCGTTTTCCACTCAGGACTCCATCGTCCGTTATTATCGAGTGGGATTGAACCCAATCATTGACATAAGATCAACCAATCAATATCACAGAAAGTATTAATTTTATATAAAAACACTAGAACCTAGATTTATTTATTTGATGACGTGTTGTAAATTTGTATTTGATTTGGTTAGTATTGGCAGCAACTGGAGTACTTATTACTTTTTAAACCCTCACTGTTGAATATTCGTGCTATAAGTAAATAATTTCATCTTTTGCTTACAAATTTACCTCCTTCGATGCTCCATATCTACATACTGATAGGTGATGGATAACCTAAACCAATAGATCCAAAAACATTAAACATTGTACATAAATTATTTGTTTAGTGTTGAAGAATAAAGAAAAGATTTTGTTTAATTATGCCCTTCAATTATAATTCGGGACAAACAGTTTCTATGAGTATCAAAAAAGTTAGTCTAATTCACTTTATACGTATAAGATTTCCAATATCTCTTCTTAGTTCAATACTTATGCGATCGATGTTGTCGCTACCAGCTACAAAACTATGAAATTCTTTTACATGCATAAGGAATTTAATACAGGTTATGGCATGGCACTAGCACATTTCTGTACAACACTATATAATAAGAGTAGAATTTCTAAAAAACTTTCGTACTCGAGCAATACTTACTTACGAACGAATCTCTTTGCAAAATATCAAGTTTCCAGGAGTATCAAGTTTGTACTACAAACTTGGAACTGTATTTAACTGTCATACAAACTTGAAAACCTTTTAGCGCCCTTAGTGCAGATTTCTTAAAAACGATAAGATAAATATTACTTATTTTAAAGAATATCTGTGTATTTATTTATTTATCCAATTACACTTTAAACCGATATAAAACTTCATTCGGGTGTTAAACAAAGTAGTATAAAATTTCAGAAACTAATTATAGTTGCGTTAAAAATATATGACGGCATTTTACCATTAGTCTCAGTACATAAAAGATCATTATTATTGGATTATTGGTATTATATCGATTAGTTTTAAGTATAATGATGCAACTCGAAAAAACAGTAAAGATCAGCCTTTTGATTTTAAAAGCCTCAAAGTAACTTATATTTTACAACTGTATAGGTATTTTCGTTCAAATTTGCATCCGCCAGCGTGTAAACTACGATAAGCACTGACAGCACCCAAATCGGTTAAGCCGTTCTTGAGATTAACGACGACCCATGAGACGAATATATTATAAATGAAGAACTTTTCCACTTTTCCCTCTCTTCTCTTTTCTTTCTTTGCCGCCAACGTGTCGATGATATCTCTGATGTTGCTGATTCTCATGAGCCACAGTGACCACCTGATATCAGTTAGCTCATCCGGTCCTATATCGAAAAATTACATAAAAATGGTTTTACAACAAATGTAATATTTAAAGCATTGCGAAGTTTCTTTGGCCTTTTACCCTCTTGTCCTCAAGATAAAGAACCTTTTTGAAACTATAATACAAACAACAAATTGACATGAAAAAAATGAAAGGTTAGGAATCGAAATTAAAACTTGATGACACGAAGGTTATGGCTTTGATATTGCACATGTAAACGAAATTTACCATAGTTACTATTAGATAGCCTTACTTCTCGTTTGCCGGTTTTTACCGTATCCTAGAAAATGCTAGACAATTTCTTGTATCTATCTGAAGACTGTAAAATATTTGAATTTAGAATATAAAGGAGCTTATCTTACCCACAAATCCATGAGTGTCTGCGTCGTGGTATTGATGCGAGGGTGAGAGCGAAGGGCGGCAATGCAGCAGGAGGATCGTCGATCTCATCCTGCGCCCCGCTCACGCGCAACTCGGGCACCCGAAGCTGGTGCCTACCACTCATCACTACACTTGCACTATCTTTTTTTACATAATATATCTCATCTATCCGACCTTCACACGCACTGAATTCGATATTTTATTTATTCCTTTCTTAACTCTCATATTTTTAACTTTTAAAATATATAAAAGTAATATATGTCAATTCGTTTTATCTATTTGTATTTCCCAATGATCTTGAACTCTACGTATTTAAATTTGTAAGCAAATAAGATATTCTATTCTTTCTGTTTTGCATAGGTAATGACTATGACTAATAACATTTGTACGAACATTTCAAAAATAAATGGAATGTGTTGCTATTTACAAGCCGTAAAATTAAATATGCAAATACTTAAAGTTGACGGACCCGTAGCCTACTTGGTAGTGACCCTGCCTGCGAAGCGAAGGATCCTGGGTTCGATTCCCGGCCGGGCAGATATTTATGTGACAGATAATTATTTGTTCTCGGATCATGGGTGTTAGTGACGTGTTGTTTGTGTTGTCCATGCCACCCGCGAAACAGGGAATCCTACAGCGGGGGTATGAGTGTTTTAGCGTTTATTGTTTACTTAAATTTGTTTTTTTTTATTGAAATCATTGTACACTAACATCACTCGTAGTTGTTTATAAGACGATATGTATAAATAAAATTAGTATAAACGTTTTAACTTAGATACTGAGTGTTATTTTCTAAAAGGAATTGTCGGTAGGTATTTCTTAATCTTTCTATCCTCGCTGACAATAGAGCTGAAAGGCTTTGTCGAAGGAAAATCGTGAGTGTCGTGACTCCTTATACGAGAGCAAAATGTGAATAGTATTAACAGTAGAATAGATATATTTTAGGGTCCTCGCGCTAGATTAGAAAGGTTTAAAATTAGAAAAGGAATTGTTGCATCGAGCACGCGTCTTCGCGACGCTATCATTTTCCAATTGGCTTAAGTAGACTAGAAAAAATTACGTTACAACGTAATGCCGTGAAACAATTGCGTTAACGTTAGTATTGACGGTTGCAACTCAATATGCCTTAATTAACGCATTAATATACGCTTGGGTACATTATTGGCGTTCTAAAATGAATTAATTAAAGCGCAAAATTTATCTGTATCATCTAAATTTATAAATATTATAAATTCATTGTTTATTACAGTCACTATACCTAGGTCTGTAGTCTATAGCCTCCAGTATCCCTGTACATAGTATATATACGTGTGTATATGATGTATGTGTACGATATGTGTGTGTGTGTGTGTGTATACACTATTACATTCTAGTCAGGGAAAAAATTAAAAAGAAGTCTCATTTTCAATTATTTAAATGGAAGCATTTATACTCGCGTTTCAAGATGATAATAAAATTAACACGATGAAACCAATAAGCCTGAGAGTTGTTCGCAATATTCAACACTGTATGAGATGTACCAGTCCAGTGTCTGGAATTTTTCTCTCTGACAAAGTAGGGAGACTTGAAGTAAAAATTCAACCTACCTTAATTTAGGATCTTTAATGGGCAGTAAAACTGAATCTGATTTGATTACAGAATTTAATCTCTAGCTGAATAACTTATTCACGTACGATGTATTGACGTACATGTACGAGTGTTCTCCGAAACTAGATAATTATAAAGTACAGATTAATTAGTGTAATTTAATTAAATCGCTGTAAAAATCTCTATGAATTAAAAAAAAATATTTTAGAAGTGATTAATCTTTAACGCACATAATATATTGCTTTGTTTTTAAATATAATAGGCCGTCGCAGTTATTTCTAGTAATTTTCACGTAGAACATATTTAGAACAATCAGAACATTATTCACACAGCGCACGCCGTACAAGCTCTCAAGATGCACGACCTAATTGACAAATATAATAATGCTTCTAGCTTATTCAAATACATTTACCTATATGTATTTAGGTACCTACCTACATGACGTGTTTATCTATTCGAAATAATATATCTTTCAAATACACGCTTTAGTTCTAGAGATTATCCTTCTTACACACGCTCACAAAATTGCCACTTTCTCTTAATGATAATAGTACTTACAGATCATAAATACGCAACAAGTGTATCCACGACTTTATAGTACATAAACATTAAAATAAAAAGTAACCGGAAATGTACAAAGAACAGAAAGTAGGTATTTTTACCGGAATATTTTCGCATCTGTTGGCTTCTTGCCTAATAGGTATCTATGCTACGACCAGGGTTGCCAGGCGATATAGATAAAAATAGTAATAAAAAATGTGATCGAAAGTTCACTGAAAAATAAGAAATAACAAATTGAAGTCCTACAATTTGTTGTGGTTAATGTATTTGTATGTACGCCTATGGTCATAGAATTTTACTGGCACCAAACTATTTCACACCTAACTAAAAAAATACGGTCTCTAATTTATTATTTCATACTTTATGTGACTTTTTATCTGAATTCAATAAAAAAAGTTATAGATTTGATACTCGTATATATTAGTAGTGAAAACAAAATCCTTTAAAAGTATTTTCTATGTTTACTTAGTTTTCTTTACATTTCTTCTGAAATCAAAATGACCAAAACAATGACAAAAATAATAACTGTGACTTTTGTTTCAAAACTAATTCAAATCAGTCTTACAATGTCGAAAATTATTTCTCAACATCACGTCAACTGATCTTTATCAATTATATTTATGAATTAATTAGGCAACCGTCATTGTAGGTAAGAAAAATAAAGAGTCGTTTTAATGGCACTATAAGTTTATTATTTGTAGTATTTGTAACTTATTTGTGTGCAATTAAAAAACAACAAAACCACGCTTTCATACTATTACATACTATATATTTTATTATATGTTACCGATTTGTACACAGTTAAAAGACACCAAGACCACGTTTTTATAATATTAAATACTGCACTATGTAATAACAAATTAATGGCTGTACTGAAGAAAGTTGGAGAATTCGTCTGTGTAAAGCCAAAACTGAGAGTAATAATAAATCATGCTTATTATAAAAATACATTGTAATCGAAATTTAAACAATACGTAAAAATCATCCCGTAAAGAATAGAAAATCATTCTAATTCAGTTTACACAACATTGTGGGTTAAATAAAAGCTTTTTAAGCCGAACATCTGGCAGCCCTGCCAGCGGCCATGCCTTCAGGGCTGAACATCTTTTACGAGTACGTTATAGAGTCATAAAAGTAAATTGCCATTATTACTTATGTTGTCACCCGGTCTGCTTACCTTTGTGAAAGTAAGGAATTGATTTCTGTTTCATAAATTCCGACTCAACGTCAATTTCCCTGAGGGCTAAGGTACGACTGGAACGTAACATGGTATTTTGTCAAAAACAAAACAGGAATATAAAGTAGGTCGTTAACAGAAATATCTTCTTACATGTAACTTTCATACAAACCATTCGCCACATAGTATGAATACGTTTCATTATCATCTTATTATACATATAGATAACAGATACATTTAGTATTTTGATGTTACTGACGGACTATTTTCGAAAAAGTGATTTGATCTCCTAATTTGAAAGGTTCGAAGTATTTGGGATAGCTCCAGCTGTTCAGACTCCAGCGTAAAAGGTTTTCCAAGATTTCATTGGACCGTCTTCGTGCATTATTTATTACAATTTAAAATGTTTGGGTATCGTGGTTGAGACTGGACTTGGACATCACTTCGGTAAATTGAAATGTCAATAGATATTTTTCCATAAAAGGTCCGGATCTTATAAAAACAAGAAAAAAATATATTGTATTACAATTTTATAACATTTTATGTGGCATAGAAAGAATTAGCCTAAGTGCGAATCGGACTCAATAAATACAGATTACGCGCCAATGAGAACAAATTTTTGGGAGAATACGAAAAAAAAAAAAGTTTACGACAAATTCAGAACCTACTTCTTTTTTTGACATAGTTTAAAATCTATTCGAAAACTTGACAGAATTTAATAACAGTAAAACACATAATAACTGCAATATATAGGATAATGTTTCATTAGGTGTAAGTATATCACATTATCAGAAGAAAGAAAATAACGCCTTATACATTAAATTAGCAATAATGCTTCTTACGACTTTGAATTTATATTCCACTTTGTGCAGGAAACCTATTTGTTGTATCAAACGATTAAATAAGATCATATCGGCCATCGGTATCCGTAAACACAAGAATAAATTAATCCCAATAAAATATGAAATACGAAGCTATCAATGACCTTAACCTAACCATACCTTATTCAATGTCGCCAGCTTAAATGAAGAGGCAATAAAGCTTGGGTAGGGCTGGCAGGCACGATTAATCGCAGATCGCGACCTTTGCGTGCCAAGCGCCTGACAGACACAGAACACGCACACAACCGAATTTACATGCAGTTATAAAATCGACAGGCGCTTTGTGCACAACCTCGAGGTAATGCTCATAGATAACGCAACGAACTATATGAATAACATTCATGAATTAATTAGGGCTGTTACAATTTGCATATTATTGTTATTAAACCTATTATATTAACGTAAGTTGATATATCTACCAATTACAGTTTAGATGATAAATAGATAACAAAATGAAAGCTGAGTATATATGTATTTTAATGGAAATAATAAATGAAAAGGAATTTACTGAACAAATTAAGTTTACAAAGTGCATAGTTAAGTACAATGTCTTTTATACAAATGTAGGAACAATTAAGTGTATGCTGGCAGTATAGTTAGTAGTTAGAGCAGAAAGGAATTCTAGTTATTAAAGTGACAAAGAGTCATGACAAAAGCTATTAATCAGTGTGATCAAAGAAAGAAATCGTTACCGTGCTAAGAAAAGAAGTAGAAATTAAAATTACTCTTTTCTTCAATTCGTAAAGTATATTAATACATAAACATTTTCTCGCTAATTAAGAATATCTCCCAGGTTTGTATTCCATAGATATTGTAGTGGAATTCATTTTAATGTAAGTTTATTTTATTCCAAACACATCGCACCCTATATTTTTGCAAGCATACACCATAAAAATCGCGAATAATTGTCATAGGTGCCCTACCAATAAGGACCGTTAATGGGTGCACATATAGGTTAAAAAGCCGATTTGTTCTTCGGTCAAATATCGCTTACCGAGTTTGTTTAGGAGATTACTAATTTATTCGCGGACACGCCTCATAGAAATGAAACCATTATTAAGTACGTACTTTAAATTTTGCAAGGCTAATGAAAACGTAAACAAAGGACAGTCCCGGAAGCCACGCAGATAAATTAGGAGACTGCGCATGGCATTCTGAATGAGCATACTCATCCAACAACAATAAAACAATAACATAACTACATAACATCAGACGCACATATGGGATACTTTGCGTCGTTGTAACGCTGTATATCTGTTTAACAGGGTCCACTGATAACAGGATTTAGGGAATAGCATACCTATTTTAAACAATTTAATATTTATTAAAATGATTAACTTTCACAGACCTCTTTCTAACGAGTAACAAGTAACTGATATTCTTAACTAGTACTAACAGGCTGTACTATAGTTCTATTCAAAGTCACCGATTTTCAAGGGCGGCAGGGAATGGTGGCACTATAAGGTCGTTTGCTAACCTTATCCCATAAAAAATACAAATTACCTACGTTGTTGTTAGGGGCATTTAAATATCGCGTCTCTAGGTTTGTTATTTCGTAGTTATTCGTATATCTAGATCTAAGTCAGTTAATTTCTAATATTCTGTATACTGTGCATTGCTTTTCTGTTCAATATCTTAGTTTTATAATTCGAAGTCGGTTTAATTTTATTCAAAGCAGCTTTTTATTGTGTTCAAATAACGTTTTCCCAGTTCTACGTGGAAAGATACACGGGTACTGTTAGTAATATCTATTATTAGAACCTATCATCATGCCGAAATGGACCACATAAAGTAGGGTAACATAGTAACTCGCCCATGTAATTACGCTGTAACTACATTACAGAGTAGTCAAAATAACCCTGTACGAGAGTTAAGATTGTGAGACACTTATAGACCATTACAAGATTCTAGACCATGTACCTAAATTAGGGTGAATATGTTGCTTAGACGAAGGTGAAATAAATTAAAAATGAATACAGCGTGGTGAATCGAGATGAATTGTTCAACTTGATCATATAATTATTCAACCTTCAATTATCACATTTCCCTCTGAAGATCGATTGAATAGGAATGAAGGATTGTCACTATCAAATTTTCATGAGATTTCCTTTGTAACACGTTCTTATTAGGTGGTTTTTTAATAAAAAAATATTGATAAAATAGAAAGACTTGATTTTAGCCTTATTCTAGTTGTTTCAACTTCATTTAATTTGGCAGATGTATGCAGATTATGTGACAATACAATAAGGTATCACCGAGCTGGTCTGATGATGAGGTGGGAAATGATTAATTAAACAAGGGTATTCTTGGAAATTCAGTCGTCTAAGCTCATATACGTCTTGACATAATAAGCAACATTCTTGCAACAGTGAAATCTCATGATAGATAGAGAATGCGTGTTTGGTCGCCAATATAATGAAATTGGTAAGTTAAATATAGTTCGTTGGCCCCATGTACTCGTATAGTTCGCCTAAAAAAAGACTTGACTTGAAACTAATTAACGCCAGTCAGATATAGAATAAGAAGAAGTCAGATATATAGATATAGAAAGTATAAACCATATTTTTATCATTGATTAACTTAAGACAGCGGATTAGATTCATATGTACAATTTTCATTACTCACTGTCACAATACGACGTCATTTCTGACGCAATTTAATTAAATGGCAGTACCACACTACTATTATAGTACCGTCAGTAGACCGTTGGAATAATCTAAATGTGTCAGCCTTGTACACTCTCATTAATTAATTTTGGGAATGCTAACGATTATAATAGAGTTTAACAAACAAGCGCCACCGACCACTGTTTTGAGAGAAAACAAACTATAATTTAAACTATAATGATTTGGAAAACAACTCTTTCCTCCTTTCAAACCTTTCTTATACGTCGGCAATTAATAAAAAAAAAAAAACATTTTCGACCAATTGTAACCAATAGTAAACTAATTCATTACAAAAGAAATACTTTATATTTTATAAAACTTTTTTTTTTACATATTTTTAGCTGAACTCCTTTACGTACTCGCATATCTAAATAGTTGAAAAAATTTACTTAAACCTAATAATATTCATATTTTATATATCTAAAATTATAGAATAAAAAAATACAAAAATTAAATTAAAACCAAATGTAATATCAATAATATCGTATAATCAAATATTAGGATATATAGAGCATAAATAAAATTTAACTGTAATGATATAATATAATAATTCTTAATGAAGTCTAAATATCAATATTTAACTTTAGATTACTTTCAATTGTTGCGATGCTTGAATCAAGGTAATCGATGCTATTTTAAAAGAACAAAAAACTAAACGTGCTTAACAAGAGTATGCTAAGGATGCATAATAAAATGCGCTTATAATACGAGGTGCACCAATGTCATATACATATTTTATCTGAAACTGAAGCGTGCACGCCAGGTTGCCTCTAAAGATCACGTAACCACTGACGACCGTGGAGCGTTCAAAGGATTAGTCTTGTTAGAACACCTATTGACTCGAGCGGTGAGCTACGTATATAATACCTACCCAGTGATAGCATACATAGTAATACATATACTTAAATTATTGAAGTATTAAAAAGCTTTTGAGTAATTCAACAATTGTCAAGAACGAATTAAATAACGTTTATTAAAATTTGTTTTTGTGTATCATAGGTAGTTTAGGTTAATATGTTAATTTAGTTTAGTTAGTTTAGTTATGTTTTACCTTATTCGTATTTGCAATCTGTGCCAAATAGTTGCCAAATGTTATCTTATTGAAGGTAAATTTTCGTGTTATATCCGGCGAAATGGTTGCGAGATAAAAACTTTATATTAAAGGAAGGCCTGAACTATTGAAACTAGGATAATGAAATTCGTAGTTGTCTCTATTTTGTTATAATCACATATTAAAAGGATGATTTTGTGATATACCAAAGACAAATATAACATAATATATTAAAAAAAATACGTGTGTAGGTAGTTCACATTTATTCCCATAAAATACATAGGACTCGGTTTTTTAACTTTCATAGGATAGGCATTAAGATTTTTTATTATCACTATTGTTTTTCAGGATTTTAGTAATTCCACCGCAATATTGTATTATGACGCTATTTTTCCCATTTAAAAATTTAAACAAATATTATTTTCATATTTGCGATAAGAAATAAAAAGTTAAGATTTTTGCTAGCCTTCAAGCTCAATATAATGAACGATGAATTTCCCAAACGCGGAAAAAGAAGTAAAACTTAAAAAAATACTTCAAAATCGTACAGGAAATACTAATACGTATTTGTGATATCTCAATTTCGTATTTGCAATTGTTATTGTTATTTTCGTTCTTTTAATTCGCCCTGAGACCCGACAAAACACAAATAGGTATATGCGAGTTAAGCACATAATAATTAAAAGTATAGTTGAAAAAAACTAAAAACATGCTTTTATGGTATGATCCTTCTGGTTTCAACAGCAGACCCTGGATCACCTAAGATCATAGTCCTTTTAAAGACAAATCAAGCGAGCCTGAACTCAACCGAGTTGGATCCTTTTTTTTCAGAGTTCCTATGGCCAGCTTAAGACTCCTTCATCAGACAAGCTGTGACATTATATTGCATTGTCATCCGATTTACGAATTCAAACAAATTTCACCTCGATCGGACGCAGAACAGTAGGTTACTTACAAGATTTCATTAGAGACAGACACCGGACAGGTGGAACTAAATAAAATAAAACATTCCGACAGTCACACCCTCCTGCGAGAATGCCATTTATTGCAAGATGTACGAACTCTTTGAAACATTGTTTCTAATTAAAATAATATTACTTCCTTGCTTTAACATGTAGCAGACATGCAATCGGCGAATAAAATTGTCATATCAAGTGCTACGTCACAATAACAATGACAAGGAAAAGAATGGCAACAATTATATTATCACAGCGGTAGGTATGTTTCCAGTTTACTTTCCTACGTAGTAAATACATTGTTAATGATTAAACGATATTCAACGTAGTTCTCTTCATACTCGTGGAAATACATGCACAGTTTTTGTAATCATGTCATAATCGATCGTATTCATTAAGTCTTTTTTAACATTTATTTCATTATGAACTGTATTACCTATATAGGATATTTAACGAAGAATAAAATATCGTTTTACTATACTCGAATAGGGAAATCATTTTAGTTGTATCGCACTAAATGTCGGCTCACACTTGCGACAGGAATACGACATCGATACCACAAAATGACGCTAGTATAAACCGTTGCAGTCACGTTTTGTGGCTTAGTTGAACTGTTGCAACCATAAAAATATGTAGACAAAATTCCATTGATAACGTCGCAAGTTTGAATGAATTCATTTTTGTCTCGGAGAGACATGAAAAACTTAATTTTTTAAGAATTTTTCGTGATAACTGCATTTTGGTGTTCAAAAATGGAGATACGATTTTCGTTATATCGACTCTGTTCCATTAACGAGATTTATACTCAAGGGATAGATTTAAAATGATGTTCAAGATTTAAATGTTCAAAACCGAAGCCGTGATAATTTTATTTTAAATGCAAAAACTATTTTTTTTTAAAGATAGAGCATAGATCTTATGATAAATTTCAACATTAAACATGAGTTTAAAAGATTAAGATAAAAAGATAATATTTTATTTATATTACGATGTTCGGTTTAAATGGAAATGTTTTAACATTGGCATTGCAAGTGTTTTAAGATCTTTCGTCTGCTCTGCTAATGCTTCAAGAAAAAGTGGACTAATGAAGGCAATTTTAATTATTTTAATAACCGGATTATTATTATATTTGTATTACAAATACTGACTATTCTATTGTTGCATTCGATGTCAATTTACAATTAGATAGGTTAAGTTAAGTTTTATATAATTTAAGGAAAATTAAATATCGTGGATTAGATGGACGAGTCAGAAACAGTCAGATTACTTCTACTAAACAAGTAATAATTTATTTCCAATATAAGCATAACATTAAAAAAATATTTACTTAACCTCACCATTATATAGTTCAAAGTAAAGTTCTGGTAAGTTTCAACTAGTTATTTGTTTGAGCTCGTATGTGCCACTTGATGAAACATTACTCGTTTTCCTTCACGGTGAAACGTTTGGAAATTCGTGTCAAACTTTACTTGCAGCGAAACTGTACTTTTAGTTCTTGTAAAAGTTTAAATACGTGGTAACATTAAATGGAAACTTATATAATTGTTAAGTTATTAACATTACACTAACCATTAGAAAATAAAATGTTATGATTCAAAATAGTTACAATATAAAATATAAGATAGCTAATAGTCGTTGATAGCCCACCAAATGGTACACATCACCGATGCATTACCAGCTAAAGTCTCAGGTTCCATTCCCAGACGAAGTAGTATTAATTGTTTTGATGATGTGGTCTTATTTATGTTTTCCATTCAACCCGTATACAAGTACGATAAAGAAAATTAAAGTTTTTGGATTTGGTACTCTTTTGTACCATAAATGTAGTTACAGCGCCTTCTATTCAAAAATAGAACAAAACAATTTTTTACATTATATTGCAACAAAAGCTTGCTATTTTAGTATTTTCAGCTATAATTCATTTATTTGTGTAGATGTATGATAATTATGCAACGACTAATATAAATAACGAGGACACGTTTGTTTGTCATTGTTCACAAGCTGGAGTGAGCAAAGTGTCATCAGCAGCATTTGTCTAAAACTTTACAGCACTCATAACACTCGTTGTGTCGAACATATATGTATGTGTTATAAATAATGGTCTGTCATTTAAAAACTTTTCTCATTAACTAATATGTTCTAGAAAAAATTAAGAGAGAATAATTAATATAAACCGGCTTTTTGTGTTTATAGTTAAGAAGCTAGTAACCAGGTTACTGATAGTTATCGGTTGTTCTCAATAACGTATCCATCCATTATTGCCAATACAGTTGCCCAGCAACTGTCAAAAACTAGTACCTATTTGTTATTATTTTATCTACCAACTTATCCAAAGATTATAGATACCTTACCGAAAATGGCCGTAAATGATGATCGTTGTCTGATAAATAGCGGCGATCATTTATGTTCACTTCTAATAATCTTTCTATGTGTATTATTTATTTGAAAAAGTTACTGGTAGTATATAAAGCAATAAAAATCAGAAAAGCACGATACAGTATGGATGGATGGATAGATAAGGATGTGACTTTTTCACAGTTGCTAGGCATCTGTCAGTTGACCTGAAAATTATATATTAATTGACAAGGCTTCAACACGAGTGCTTACTGACATTAAACGACAATCTCACTCCAAAGTAAATCTACCTTAGATCAAACGATTGAGGTTTATTTCCTTCGTCCGTATTTATTCGTGTTCTTAGGTATTTATCTTACAAGAATAGTGATACATCGGCTCGCACGTAGGAATACAAGAAACAACCATCTTGTCGACTTACGATTTATGTTGACAGCAATATGACAGCTGCCGTCGTAAACCACAGAATATGAGTTGTACTAGAGTTCTAGGCTGAACGAACAAGTATTGTGCGATTATAAAAAAAAATAGTCTTAACCGAAAATTATCATTTAC
>DWPA01000436.1:0-25257 GCA_018251375.1 Calpodes ethlius
AAGCATAGTTGGTCGTGACTCTAAGGAAACGATCGAGAATTCCTGGAAACAACTTCCAGTGCAGCCTTTTTTATACCTGGCGAATGTTTGTCCTCGAGTTTTGGTTTTGATGTAGCTCGGCCAGGTCGTCCACCGTATCTTCGGCTGTAATGAAAGAGGTATTCATAAATAATGAAATTAATAAATAGTTATGCGTTTTATCTCATACCGATTATTCACACTTCTTTCTGATAATTTAATGTCACAAATCTTTTATATAAGGATATAAAAGATGACAATGTCAGTATTGAATATTAACCTTTAAGAATTATCCTCAGGTACTTCGGTACGAATTGACAATAAAATTGACATTAAATTTTTGAACTTCATTTGGCGCATCAGTAAAAAATAATGAGTATGTTTTAAGTCGCGCGCGACACCGTCACGAATAATCGACACCACGAAGTTATCTAGCCACTGTCGTGTCTCGTCGTTTTGACAGCTGAATGTTTTATTTTTAAATAAGGCAAAATATATTTTTAAAAATTCAACAAGACAATGCGTTACAATAAAACTTTCTTTCAATGTATTAAATATCTTTTTTTCTTGTCTTATATGAAAGAAACTAACTGAATCTGAACTAACCAATGTGTATTCATAGTGACAACAAACTTGCCTGTGTTGGTTTAATTCATGAAGAAGCTATTTAAGTTTTATAGCATTCTTGATGATGATACAAGTTTGGTGATCATCATTTTATGACGGATAAAGACTACGTTTCGTCAGACATCAACGGGGATTTAATGAAACAGTTATTACAAACTAAATTTTATGAAAATTGTATGGTGTTGCACTAGTTATTATAAAGACATTTTATATACTAGTTTACGCAGCGCCGTTATTTTGTAACTGCTCAGTTAAAATGTATGTTACTATGTACTATAACGCGAGAAATAATAGCAAGAAAATCATTTGAATCTAATTGGTAGGAAGAAATTAGTAAACCATTCTAGGTATTTCTAAACTTTCATATATACACTTTGAGTGGAAACAATAATTTTATCAAAATATCTGTAAAAATATGTAAATATATAATGGTATATTTACATCATTAATTATGTTCTAGAAAGAAGAGTGACGTAAACAATCGACGATCGATTTATTTCCCTCTCTTTCTATTTCAGTTGTGACGTCATAGGAACATGAATACTGGTGTATTATCGTTTATCCATGGAATTAGTTCAAAAATCGTCATCTAATCGCGGTTAAGCGTATCTTAGGGTTTCTAAAAGAATTTATAGGACTTAGTATTCATAGAACCATATCTATCTAACAGCCTTTAAAGGTCCACTGCTGTTCATAGGCCTCCCTTAATTTGCGCTACATAATAAGACATAAGACAGCGGATATTCGCTGGATTCAGAAGGCTCAGGACTGGTCTGATTGGCGCAAATTAGGGGAGGCCTATAAACTATAGTCTTAGGATTTACATATTTTGCTAAGCACTTGTCTATAGTACATTCTACCGACACTAATCAACCATACAACCATAATTCTAAGCTGTTCGTTATACCCATCGTAAACATAAACACTATCGGCTATGTATGCTTATGGTAGGAAATGGTCCCCATAGAAATAAACGCTATAGCTACTGTAATTTCCTTTTATAGTTCCCAGGCAACATTGTAACTTGCTACACATTCATATTAATGTAGGTGACTAAATTAAAAAAAAACTTTGTGCGAACGTACAAGCGACATTCTTGGTCAAGCCTATCTGCTATCTGTGAATAATACGAGTTATATTTTGGTAATTTTACTTTAACGGGAATACAATAACTCAACTATGATAATAAGGGACGAATTTGGGAAGATAATTCATTCTTTTAGATATTACTAAACTTAGTAATGTTTCATATCCGATGCTCATGTCATGCTTGCGGTAGTAGAGACAGTAAAATACGCATGTATGTGCTTAAGATTACCAGATAGAACATTGGGAATTCCTGACAAATAGCTTGATATTCATAAAATAGCAGTCTACTGAAGTACTATCGTAAAACTTGAAAAATGAATGTGTATTTTTAATGAAACAAGACAAAAAACACCAATAATATTAATTATCTGCATTTTCTCTCATTCATCGTATTTATTTAAACATTCAAATATTTATAAAACCCGACTGCAATCAGCGATCTTTTCAAAATCCTTAAAATTCTGAAAACTTATCAATAATCCTGAAA
Source organism: Calpodes ethlius (assembly GCA_018251375.1). Taxonomy (NCBI): domain Eukaryota; kingdom Metazoa; phylum Arthropoda; class Insecta; order Lepidoptera; family Hesperiidae; genus Calpodes; species Calpodes ethlius. The sequence continues at coordinate 2,222 of DWPA01000436.1, forward strand.
TTAACCCGAAGAGCAGTTTTATTAAACGGCAACTCGTTATAGACATACTTGTTTTATACCCTTACACTTCGAATAATACCACAGATTAATTAACACTTAAAATAATAATTTCCAGTCACATCAATTAAAAATATACGCACGAACTAGCCGGAAATAGAACTATCAAAATACTTTCCATGGTTAATTTTATAGCAATTGATAATAAACGAACATCAATGGAGCATTATGAGGTGCTTTTATAAGATATCCATGAGCCTACACCATAGGCTACAACCACTTACCTTTAAGTAAATAACCAAGTTACAGCAGGTCAACTTGTTGGCCGCTTACTTTTTGATACAGTATATTATTGTAGCTAAGTAGGTAAGTGCATACTCGAGTACGCGTTGAGCAGTAAGTACACGAATATTATCATCAATCAACCAATCAATGAAATATAATAATGCGAAGCTTACACGTGTAACAGTAAATTGATTGTAAAAAACTAAAAACACGCTGTTACTCTAACGACTTTCCGATTTCATCAGGTTCTAAGCATTCGGAAATAACAGAGTATTTCTCATTTCATTCATTCTCATTTAATGTCTGACGATGGTCTGGAATCTACTGGAAGAATTTTAAATTTGATACATTTTTTGTTAAGTTAATTTTTTTTTCAATTTTATATTTGAAAGTAATACACAGATGCTACTGAGCAAAAATCTAAATATAAAAATATTTTTTACTTGTAGATTACAGAAAATATGTGTATACTATAAAAACAATATGTTTTTAAAATTCTAATTACAAACTTATATTTGATGTTGGAATATATGAGAGAACTCGGAATGTCGAAATTCTATGTTGCGTGTGTTTGGCATTCTAGAAAGTTAAATAAAAGCTTCTAAAAACAAAATAGAAACTTACTCATCGCATGGAACCCTTTAAACTCGAACTTGACGGTGTTTTAATAACGCAAATAAAATATTTCAATATTTAACATAAATAGAATATTTAAATATTTAATTGTGAGTAGATTTTTGATTAAAAATACCTTATGCGTACTTACGTATGTCAATTTAATTGTATTAGATTGGTTTATTTTAAAGTAATTTAGGTCATGATCTTTGTTAAATATTTTTTTTATCATTCAAAATTATGCATCTTTTCTGGGGCAACAAATTAGTACGTTTGTGCTTTGCAAAGTAGAAGTTTTATAACCTCTAAAATTTGTAGTAAAAAAACTATAAAGTAGTTTTTATGTTCTGTCACATACACTATATGTAAGTCGGTAAAGCTCGTGTTCTTCTTTTAATAAGAGTTGATGACTCGACAATGACGGCGGCAAAAAACCATGCGGATACCGGTTATATGCATGACGAGGAAGTATCGTAAGGGAAATGTGAAAAGAATGAAGAAAAAAATATTGTTAGTAACCAGTATTCACCGTGGCAATAAGCAAATATCGACTCGTTTCTTCAATGTTGACATAATTATGAGACTGTAATTGAGACTAACTCATTAATTATGTGATCTTAAGATAAGAAAATTAAAAAACGTCAACTGAATGTCACGTCAGGCGCAATGTAGGGTTTGATAGTTGAATGTTAATCGACTATTACTCGTTAACTTGCTAACCTTACGTAGTCGTTATATTTTTCCTTTAAAATTCATTATTTATACGTATTATTTTCGCAAATTTTATCACATGTGCAACACCAACCATACAGGTTGTCCCTGTCAGAGGGGACAGTGGACATTTGACAAATAAAACTATCACTTTTTTTAAATTGAAATGTATATATTATGAATAAATGTATTTATATAGATAACTTTATCACGTTTTTAGCCCACGAGCTACTTCTTAAATGTACTTGCTTGAAGATTGTCTTAATTTAGTACGTAGTGCGTTCCAGAGTCGGTTAGCTTGAGCGGCTTATGATTAAAATAAGAATCTAGTATGGTGGTGAAGAGGAGTAGTTGGGGTCAAAGTCTGAGAAGAGTAGGGCAGTTGGTCATGAGGTCATGAGTACACCGGAACTGAAACTTATATATCAGGTAGTTCGACGCAAAATTTTCAAAAGTATCCGGGACTTACGGAGCGATTTGGAAGCCATTTCATCTGCAAACGGTATAACGAGATAAGATTAAAATATCTAAGACAAAAGATATACGGATATTATTATTTATGAGCCAGTTCAGTTTGTCTGAAAGATCTTCATTAAGATCAAGCCAACATACATCAGCATAATCAATTAGGAAAGGGATAAGAGCAGGCTCCAGAGTTAGCTTTACCTTGATCGGGAGAAAATTCCTAACACGATATAAAGCTGCCAGCTTTGAATACAAATATTTTAATTTGTGTTAAGCAACCAAGGCCAGTAATGATAGCCGCTTATAACGTTGGTTTCCTGAACGTATAATTATCATAAAGTTATGTGCGTATTATAAGTTAATTATCACTTGCTTCGGTGAAGGAACACATCGTAAAGAAACTTGCATACCCGAAAGTTCTCCATAATGTTCTCAAAGGTATGTGAAGTCTGCTAATCCACACTTTTCTATCGTGGTGGACTACAGCCTTTACCCCCCAGGTGGTGAGAGAAGACCGGAGCCCGTGGGACAGTTATGGGTTGAGATGCTGACGATGAACCGTGGATTCATATAGATGAAAAAGTTTATAAGAACCATAATAAATGACAGGTAGCAGTACTGAGATCGAGTTTGGACTACTGACGGCTGGTGATATTTACATGTATTTATTGTTAAACCAAATTAGGTGCACCATCTTTTCTGTAGGACCAAATCAAAATTTACTGCGTTCGTAGACGAAATAGTTGAGTCAAAGTTCTTATTATCTCACATAGAAATAAAATAAAGATGAAATACTATGTAGTAGATTAAAATGTTGCTACAACCAGTCAACCCATTTAAAATAGCTATTATATTTATTATATAAAAATAGTATAGAAAATAACTAACAACACGAAATTGAACTTTCCATCGGGCATATTACATATTGTTGTTAATCATACCATCCTTATCTTTACCTATAAATAAGAAGATTTAATTAGATACGTTCTCAAAGTAAAAACGTCAATTTCTTCGATAATTAAAAATATGTTACGAGTCATGACAATGAAATTAATTACTTTTATCTTTCCTAAATACCTTACTCACTGTCATTGCGATAAAACTTATTAGCTACCTAGCTAGTCAACTAATCGTGGGACAGCAGTATGTAAATATTGAGATAAAATTAAATAAGTAATACGCCCGATAGTTAGGGTTGCCAGAAAAGGTTTTCGTTTACTTATCCATCTACTATTATGGTAACGTAGTTTGGGGATAGGCGTGTTATCTTAAAACACAGTTTTACAGTACAACATTTCCAAAAATTTTTTTTACTTAGTTATGTATTTTTTTACCTTCATACGTACAATACGTACAAAACGTGTAGATGACGTACAGGCTTAGCTATTTCAAATAATAAGACTGTTTTGATAATACATTAAATTTAGTACAAAAATGGCCAATTTAAAAAATAAAAAAATCTGAGTTTTAAACTTGTGATGTTATTGAAGCAAAGAAGTGATATAAGATAAGTACACATCAATTTTATGTAAATAAAGTTAACTTTTCGTTAATAAATACTTAAAGGCAATAATATAGCTTTATTGATAATGTAAAATTTGGTAGACAATAAATATGAGATGGAAGTAAAACTTAGGAGTGTTCAGAATCCGACACAATTAAGCCTAATTACGGGAAAGACCCGTATTTCTCGGACATCTGACAACCCTAATCATAGTAAAAGCATAGGCCTTGAGAATTGAATATTGACATGAAGTTACCCACATTTTAATCAACTGAGAATGGGAACTCAAACACGAACGAATTAATCTATTTCGTGCAGACAAATTATTCTACTTAATCGCGATTTCCATGACGAAAGACGACGAAAATATCATTAATCGTACCAGAGGGTTGTTGATGATAAATGTGGAGAATTGTGTACAAGACTAAATAACGTTGAGTTTATGTAAAGATTTTTTATCATTTTTTTAGTGGATTTTTTTTGAGTCTCTATCGGTAGGTAATCTATTATTGATCTACTCCGTGGCATAGGAAAGCAGAATTAGATTTATAGTCATATTTACGTTTAAAAGCGGATTCGTAGATGAAGATTGACAGTTCAATACAATCTCTTGCCACAGCTCCCATCGACACATCTCGAAAATTACCTTTTTATGTGATATGTGTGTAGTGGAATGTCGCCCCAAACTAAAGTAGGTAGACATGACGAGTGCATCAATAAATTTAATTGTCTTTAAGACAAAGGCAAGTGAAATGGAATGATTCTCATGCGCTTGGCGGGAAAATGAGCAATAGCAGAAAGTATGCCACAATGAATTATTGGAAATTATTATTTATTTCTAATGTGTACAGCAAAAACATTGTTTTTATAAAAAAAGTAACCATTTGTTGCTATAACGTTTAACACTGACACTGTCCGCTAGATAGTTTGTTGCCTGTTCATGAACGAATGTATCTTCGCAAATTTTTGTTGTGTCATTTAAGTATTCTACTTAAAGGGTTACCAGTTGATAATTGATAATAATAAAAATAAATAATAAATAAACGCTAACACACTCACACCCCCGCAGTAGGATTCCCTGTGTCGCGGGCGGCATGGACAACACAAATAACACGTCACTAATCCATGACCCGATAACAAATATTTATCTGTCACATAAATATCTCCTCCGGGAATCGAACCCAGGACCCCTAGCTTCGCAGGCAGGGTCCCTACCAACTAGGCTACTGGAGATAGTTCAAGCCGACGACAACGTTTATGTTCTAAGGACGTCCTAAATAGTTGGCTAAAACGTCGTGCTAGTAACATGAAGATCGCGAGCATGATTCCCTTATGAGTCAATATTACTGATGATTAAGGGCAGAAGATAGTGGCACTGCAAGATCATTTACTATCCTTATTGTATAAAAATCCTTCACATAGCATCACGTAATAATGTATTCTATTGGTTGGTTTTTGCCTCGCTCACCGCCTCGCTACCTCGCTAACCTCTGGTGGATTCTCAGCCTAACCTTCGTATACGTAGAAAGTCCGTCACGACATCGGTGACATCAAAAAGCTCTTGCTTATCTATTCGCGAGATCTGTCGCATCTTTCAGTTCAAATTACTTAGGTATGATAATTAATAAGACATTTTGGGTACATACCACTTTCGTGATCTGGGTATCAAAACTATTTTATCGCTTGACTACTGCGGAGTCAGAATGAGGCTTATGATTTCCGCATGTGATTCCGTATTTACGACCCGTGTGGAGCAATATTTAATATTTACCAAACCCAACCGCCATTTAAAAGTCTTGGGTTCGAATTCTATACTAGTAGAAGATCCGTAACCAATTAATCAATACATGTTTTGTAAAAACAAACGTTACAGCGATGCTCTGTGTAATAGTTGTGTATGTATATGTGTCTGCATCTACTCTACGAAATCTGATTTAACCTCAGCTCAGATTATTTTTACAACGCACGTCTATCCAGGATATTATAGTAGGTATTTGTCTCTAGATAGTATATTCTATAAGATACGTAATGAGAAAGGAAATGAAAAATTTAAATTTACTGTGCAATTTTTTGATAAACCCGTTAAACTGTGTATTAAATCTTTATTCCTTTTTTGTAAATATTAGATTTTATACGGCAAATAATATACGCAGACTTTATTTTAAGTCATTAACTTAACTTTGGAGATATTTTTATTTTTGAAGGAACATGCGACGCGGGAGGTCCGTTCGTATACAAACATTCTCCGCAACATAGTAATCCCGAAATGTAATCAACACACTACAAACCACTTTACTCCGATCATAAAAAAATATATCAATTACATAAGTTCTAATTCGATGATCTGCCCTTTTAAATTGTTTTTCGCTCTTCAATTTACATAATTTACACTTATGTCCATAGTCAAGTTAAATTAATTACATAAGTTTAAGTAACGACTGAAGCAAATAATTCAAAGATTCAAAGATTTATTCAAGAACCATTAACAGTTATACATCTGAAAAGTTCGTAAACAGCGGCAATAATATAAAACTGTGTCGCCATTGTTACACATACAATATTGGTATATTCGTAGTATGTTCTTAATTTTTTAGTTCTTATTTTGTTAAATTTCTTAGCCATTGAATGAAAATAGTTGTTTAAAACTATTTCAACTCTAATAACTACTTTACTACAGCAATTGTGATTATAATGTGAATTCAATTTAATCTGTAAATATAATATTGTATGCGGGAATACGGAGGTATTATACTCTAACATATTTAACATTTTATTACTAGTCTCCATAATAAAGATTATTTGAATTTGAATCTACTATAACTCAATTACAGATGTGAGGGATATACCTTACTAAAATTTTATTTAACAAGGAAAAACAAGAAGAACGTTCAAGTTCACGTTTAAAACGAACAGTTATCTGTCTCTCTCTCTCACTTCTCTTTCTCTCTTGACATGACAATGTCATATCGATGGCCGATGTAATAATAAGGAAGTATTGTTTAAAATAATACAGCAATATTACCTTCGTAAAGTTTGAACTTGTTTGCAATTTTAAAATCGTTAAAATTGAGATATAACAATATTATTAAATGTTACTGTGAAACTCTTATCGCATTTTTATCCAAAACATGGCTGTTTTAGCATATTATGGATATAACCAATACAGTACTTAATTTAGGAATAGGGTATATTATAGAAATGAAGTAGTATATTGTATATTTATTTATTTACATAATAAAACAATTCATTTCAAAAGTTATACACTTATTTCTAATTTAGATTACATAATATAAAACTTTCGTTAAAAATAATTAACATCTAACAATATTGTATCTATTTTTGATTATTTTCAATAAATAAATGAGCTTCGTGTCATACGATGTGGTATAAACTCTAGAAGCTTATCAAATTGATTTCAATCCGATTTAATTAGCCAAAACCTCTAAACAATTAGTTAATTGCACAACCGGCCGGTCAAAAAATTTACAATCTTTTAATGGCATAGATAAATATATTTACATTAATAATAACACAATTAAAAATTATCTCAAATTTGAGCAGAGTTTAATCTGTATCCTTTGCTGAAGAATACGTTAAGTAAAATAAAAAATCAAAATAATGGGAGTTGGATCACTTTAGTTACGCCAGACTCAGCTAGCAGTTGTATATTTTTTTAAATATTGTAAATAAAAAAAAAATCAATATTAAAAAAAAAAACTAAAGTCATTTTTTTTTAACTCGAAAACCGTATTTTAAGATAACCTTTACGTTATAAGAAACAATACATCAAAAAATTCTTGAAGTAAATTATAATAATTTAGAAAATACTCTAAAATGGTCCTTCGTTCATTTCAAATCTAATATGGCGCAATTTTATTAATTACGAGTAAAAAAATCGTACTTATAACAATAATGAAAACTATTGTTTAAATTTTTATTTCGTTAATTTCAGTATACTAACGAGTGAAATATGTAGCACCTGAAAATAGATTAAAATGAAAAAAAATACAATTTATCATATTACATGGAAAAATAATGTGAATAAATATGTAAGTAATAAAATAAGTTACGATGCGTAAAATGAGGTATAAATCGGTGGCTTAAATTCTAAGATTAAGGTTAAAAATTAGAGAGCTAATCACTCAATATGTTTTTACAAGTTGCATACAGAATTTATAATAAAATATTCATACTTCAGAATGGAATTATTTATGAATTCAACATTCAACAGATTGAACGTATGGCGAATCGTCCAAATTAGTAATAGACGAAGCTGAAGCCCGACCGTCACGTCCAGCGATTATAGAAATTACACTCCGATGTTCAGAGTCACTGTCGCCACTTAAAATAATATTTGTTTCTCCTGCAAAACCTGAATCTATTTGCTCCTGAATACATAGCTTTTGTTCCTCAAATCCACTTAAACCCAATTCCGCGTAAAGTTGCTTCGAATCGTCAAAGTTTCCAAAGAACACTGAATCAGTCTCGACACTTTCACCTCCCGATTCGCTTCTACCGTCGCATAGAGATTCGAAATCATCAGTATCAGACTCGATGGGTAAGTTAACAGCCCTGTTAACGGACGTGGTGACTTGTTTCTGAACGGGATCAGGTGGAACAAATTTTGGTCTCAACTGCATTAAATATCTAGCTCTTCGTTTCGACTCATTGGAATCTGTACTTAAGTATCCCGAATCTTCTGTTCTACAAAGTTTTTTAAGATCAACTCGTCTGGATCTAGTTCGTGCTGAGCGACGCCCTGAACGTCGAGCGTTTAAGTTTTCAGCTCTTGTGTATGGTGGAAACCTATCTCGTTCCTCAGAAGATCGTTGTCTTTCACTAGGCGGACTATCTCGAACTGAATTATTAGTTTTGATTGAAAAATCAGATCCACGTCGTTGCTTTGGAGGTATCGGTGGTTTGGGATCTTTATGATTTTCATTAGACCGCGGATAGTGTTGAATTCTGAGAGAATTGTACGCTAATTCTTGGTTAGAATATGGGATACTCCCTCGCCTCTCATAAAACCGTGAATCATTATTTTGTGCCTGCGTTTTAGCCTCATAGATCTGTCTCAAACTGCCAATTTTTCTAGTGAAAGTTTCCTCTGGTGGACTCTTACGTTGTTCAGTATCTTGCGTATTTTGAATTTTGTGTTTAAAACTGCCACCTGATTTCAAAAGAATCTTCTCAACGCACTTGTTGTTTTCGCGTTTAGGTTTCCTGTCAAGTGTGTCTGGATCAAAGTCTTCATTAATATTACGTCTTTTTTCGATCGGTGAACCACGAACTTCAATAGTCAAGGGACCAGGATTGTCGACATTGTTATATATTGGTTCATTTGAATGTATGAATGTATTATTACTATAAAGTGGACCTTCACCGATAGATTTTATATGAATGCTTTGTAAATTATCAATACTCTTAGTAGTTTTTGTTTCTTTTAAGTCTCGCCAGCTACGCGATAGTCGGTCTTTAGATGTTTGGAAGCTATTCCGAATATTCTTATCTTCGTTTTGGACAAGTTCTGATCCAAAATCTAACGAAAACCGTCTACGCTTGTTTATTCGCTCTAAGCTGTCACATTCAATATCATTATCTCGATTAGGTACGAGTTCTTTCTTACAAATCTCAGATAATATATTGTCATCGCTGAAATAATGTGAATCGGCTGCATTTACAGGTATCACAATCTTAGGAGCTACAGGTACGATTGGCTGAATCTTCAAAGTTTGGGGATCTTCTGATTCAGCACGTGCACATTTATTCAATTCACGAATTACAGCTTGCATTTTCTTTTTCACCGCTGGTGATATGGGTTCTTCTTCATTGGATGGTTTTTCAATGACTGGTTGACTAGTTGGTTGGTTTGCTTGTATTGGGGGTGGTGGGGGAGGAGGTAATCTCTTTCTTATTCTTCTTGTGGCGTGACTTGAAGGACTTTTCCTTTCTTGAGTCACGATAGTTGTACCCTCAGGTATACTTAGGTTCTCTTTTTTATGTGCTTCTTTTTCAACAATTATTTTGCTCTTTTTTACTTTTTCAGTTTCATTTTCATGTTGTTCATTTTGCTCGTTTTTATTGACATCGATGAAATAATTTCTTAGAAGTGTTTCTGTTATCTTTATAGTTTTAAATTCTTCTGGTCTCGGCGATTCGAAGATTTCATTGTGATGTCGTGGTGGAAACAGATTTGGTATAACTTCTTCCTTTACTTTTGGTTCCACTATTCTCGGAGTTCCACTAACTTTGGCTACTGATTTCACTGGCCTCGTAGCCGTAGTAGCCGGAGATGGAACTTCATCCAGCCATTTTTGAACTATACTTTGCTTATAATCATCACTAACACAGGTTTTACACGAATTTGACCTTGTTAATCCTGTAGACTTTTGTACTCTGACGCTGCTGTCGCAGCCTGGACAGCCTCCACAATGAATGGCTCTACGACTATTTTCTCGTTTAAGGCTTATTGCACTAAATCTACGTCCACGTCTCGCACATGGAATATCCCAGCCAAGATCAATCGTATGATAGAGTTCTTCCTCTGGTATGTCCGATAAAACAGGAATAAATCTTTTTGATAGCATTTTTTCTTTGGCTATACACATAACTTCTCTTAATTTTATCAGAAATTCAATTGCCGTCGGTGGTGGATTCTGAAAGTAAAAATTTAAAAATTAAACAGTTACACAGCTTATTATCATAACATTCCATGTAACGTGTTTAATTGGGATTGGATGTAAAAAAAATATTAGATTTCAAACATTGTCCCATAGATATTTCGCAAAATATACGAAGCAAATTTAAAATTTCAAACTTCACACACTTACTTTCAGAAGCTCAGTTTCAAAGAACGCTGGATTGAAGTATAGTTTCCTTCTAATTGCCGGATCCCCTGCAGATGGCAAGGTTGAATTTGGATTATTTTCAACACTACAATCAAGAATGGACAGATCTGAATGGGGTGCTCGTTCTATTTCTGGCGAAGCAGATCGTCTTTGTAATCGTTCGTTTAATTTCTCTGGAGCATGTGCTCTGATAGTTGGTCTTACTGGTTTCTTCTTCCGTGTGTGTATTACTGCAGAAACGACGTTGTGGTTTGAGTTCTGGTACTGTAAATACAATAGTAAGTGCGATTAGTCTTCTAAAATATTGAGCTTTGTGTATTCTGAATTTCACAAGTATTCAAATCAGTACCTTATGACCGTGCGATGGCGCTGAATCTATTGTGTCCTCCGTATGCTCACTAACATCAGACAATCCGGATTCGTGCAAATAATCATTTCGAATTTTGTCTAGTTTCAGCAATGGGTTTGTCTTCAGTCGCTGAAAGGAAAAGACAATATAATTTTCTGCAAAATCCTAGCGCACCAAAAGCTAAATAAAATTAATGTTCAGGAATTTATTGCAAAAGCGATGAGGGTTTCTGCACCAAAATTGTGTGAGAAGTCCCGAGCCCAGAACAGGTATGGGTTGTGATTATTCACTTATACAGTAGAACAGTTTAATTTTTAAACTTTTGGTTTTAGAAATATCTTGTACAATCCATAAATAATAAAAAAGAAACAATTATACACTCCCGGCGCTAGGATTCCCTGTGTATCATGAGCATGAATGAACTTAGACATCACTAAAACCCATGAGTACAAATATTTATCTGTCACATAAGTATCTGGCCGGGAATTGAACCAGAGACCTTTTGTTACAACTTTCAAATAGGCTATGTGATGGTCGAACAAGGCATAGTGAATTTAATTTCCTTACCATACTATCCATGTCAACACGAGAATCAAGCGTCGATCCATTATCAGTAGACAAAGTATTGGATAAGTTCATCTCGGGATCCTTGTGCTTTCGTTTCTGCTTTTGTTTGTAGTGGATATAAAATATGATGCCCGCCGCATACACAAAGATAAGCATCAACACGCATACTCCAATGGCCAGTGCTTCCAAGACGCTAAGGCCGTGACCTTGAGTGGCGGGTTCAGTGGTAACTGTTTCGCCCGCGTGGAAGGGTATCGAGCGGACATCTGAGAACAATTTAAACGAGATCACAATAGGAGTAATGGAAAATATTGTCATAAATCTGCCTGCTTGTTTGATCTTGGATATGTAATCAAAGAAATTTTAACATAAACATTCATTCTTTAATGTATAGATGCGTATGTAAATATGTATAATTTTATTTATTTATTTCACTAGATTTTCTTATGTCGCTGATCGTATGGATAGACAATAATTAATACATTGCTGAAATATTATGGCACAAAAATCTGAGGACTTTTAGCATTATGAATATAGTTTTATGAAACTTCGTTATTTCCATGTATATAACAATAAAACCGTCGCCTACAATATACGTATGCTCACCATCAAAATAAGTTGACTAGTAAGTGGTATTCTCTGGTGTAAGATGGTTACTTCACCATAAAAACTACTTAAGTCCCACAGAATCAATATTTGTCATGTTCTTTTTTCAAACAGTCGCAGAAACAATTACAAGTAAAGCTTTATAGGAAGTTGATAAATGAGTGACAGGTGTTACCCAGCAATGGATTATGAGTAGCGCCGGCGACACGGAAAGCGGCGCAAGAGGCGGCGAGGCGAGACGGCGTGGGCGCCGAGCACAGCACATGGGCAGCCACCAGCCGACCTTCCAGCCGCGCGTGCAGAGTCGCTGATCCACGCCACTACCATCACAAAGTATACATATCTTCACTACTGTTGCAGTACTGTTAGAAATAGCGTAGAATACATGTATTTCTATTCAATGAAATAGGAAATAGAACTATGGTTTCCCGAACGAAGTATGAGACCGAATCCTGCACGGACCTCTATTTTTTCTTTTTTTATATGCTTATTACAAGTTAATTATCACTTGCTTCGGTGAAGGAAAACATCGTGAGGCAACCTGCACGAGATCTCAATGATATTCACAAAAGTGTGTGAAGTCTACCAATCCGCACTTAGCCAGCGCGGTAAACTGTGGCTTGTTACTCTCACATTGTGAGAGGGAGACCCGAGCTCAGCAGTGCGATAGTTATGGTCTGTGATGATGATGATGATAAGATGTATTTTTATTTTTGAAATGTACTAAAATAGCAAAATAATCTGTCTATACCTTAGAGGAAATGTATAAGGTACCGTACACATTGATGACACTACAACGATGACGAAATGAGAAATTTTAGTACCAATTAGTAGGTGATTTTGTAGTATGTTATGTATGTAGAGACACGGCAGCGTTCCCGCCAAGTTAAGCGTAATCTAATTTTGTCTTAAGATCCTTTTTTAGAAGCATCACCTTTCCTAACTAGAGAAAAAGTACATAAGTAAGTACCTACACGTCACATTTAATATTTCATTTGAGAAAAAAAAACAAGATCTGGCGAATGGAAAGGTATGTTAAAAAAATCATGATTACCAAAGCTGGTAGGTAGTCTCATATAATTATATATTTATATATTACATACGTCCATATAAGAAAGATTTGCCGATATTTATACTTAATACAGAGTGCATTTCACTAAATCGCATGGTATTTAACAAATGCTTCAACCATCTGGACAGTAAAGCACCGAAACATTCCTCGACGTGTCCATGATAACCGGGAGTCATGTTCAGTGTGTGGTATGGCACCGTCGTATCACCTTAACTTTATCACCACAAACTATCTAAATGCTAAATATTTGGACAGATTATACAAATTGCTCCTTTGACGCCTCCTCTGTATCTCCGGCTTGATCAAATATGTCACCATTTAACATTTACATCACGACTTCCGCTCAATGAGAGACGAGCTCTAAATGTTTCGGCTAACACCACATACTGATTACATCTTTCAATACTTAGATACCCACTTATGTAAATTATTCAACTCTTTATATACTTATTGTATAGAAACTTATTTGCGCGCATGAATGTAATTTAAGAATGAAACAATTGATTCAAAATACCACGAAAATGTGGGACGTTTACCATAGCAACGGTTGTTAAGATAACTGCAAAAAGATATTGACATTAAAGTTTAGTAGTGTGATATCTATGTCTTGTGTTTTTATTTATTTTATAATTATTGGGGGTATTTAATTAATTGTTATTTAGAACATAAAACAGAATACTTTCATATGTGTAACCACTGGAATAAGAATCAAACCGATACAAAATAAGTTACATTATATAATTTTTCATAAACAAAAAATCTACGACTAATAGTCAAATAAAAAAATCAAAAGTGTAATTACCCGAGTTAGCCATAAGTGGTAAACCATTTTAACTTATTACTACTTTAATTAAATATTATAAGCACTAATTATCGATGTTGAGTGTAGTACGGGACAAAACCAAAGACCATTTTTTTTTTCTAGTCAAATTTTTAACGTCTACTTCTCGGTGTTGCAAGTAATACACCGTTAAATATCGTTGGTAATAAAGTTGGCAGTACAATTTGCTACGTAAGCGTAAATAAATGTTATTTTGATCATAAAAATTATAAAAAATAAATTAGCAGTTAAATTAGTTACCATGGATCTACAAAACGTTTTCAGATGCATGTAATTAATTAAGCACTAAAGCGCTTTATAATTTAAAGCGTTTATTTAAAGTAATAAAATAAGCGTTTATTTTTACATTTGTCGTAAAATAAAAATAATCCTTCGTAATTTAATTCAAATGTATCATTATTATTTATATTATGTTGTAATTTTTTAACGATTCGATTAAAAAATATTTTTTATTTTTTCATTTGATGTGTATAGTTTAGAATAAGAATTGCTAAGAATAACATTCTTTGGTCATTTATACGAATTAAAATCCACCATAATGACGCAACAAGTTGGTCAAAAACTGGTTGGGACACCCAAAATACGCCAAGGTAATAGTAAGGTACGTGTTAATTCGTGGGTGGTATCGACTAAGTAGCGTTATGCATTTTTTTTAAACGAAACGTTGTTGTTTTACACTTAACGGTGGTTTATATGAATATAATAAGATATTAGACCAAGTGTAACTACTTGTAATTGATAAATCTCTCAGACATAGAAATACTTTGATTGACTTTTTTCCGTATACCACCATTTACAGCAGTCAAAGTATTCTTTAAATAATTTTAGTATGTATTTAAAATATAATATTAGTGATTAAAATATATCCATATACCACCTCTCATTTACTGTACGGTTTTACTATTAATGATCTCCATGGACGTAGCTATAGTTTTATTAAAACGCGGTGGGGTCCAGGCCTGGGCGTTCCGAGGGACAGGTGTTTCAACTGCCCTCTCGTCTAAATTCTGTCTGGCTTCCTATAACTAGTTATGTTTAATACCATAAGGGAAAAAAGACTGATTTAAACCCCCTCTTGAACCTTAAAGATATTATTATTGGATAATGATTTTAAATATCAATTCCATGAATTTTCTAACCCATACTAAAGGTCCCATTACCTAGTCACCTAGACATCCCCTTATATAGGACTATGATGGGCTCCATGATTTCACAGCCTAATTAATATTTATAACACAATGTAAAATTATATGATGACAGGACAATTTAAAAGGACTGAAACATTATCCTGTACATACTGACTAAAAAGAAAATAAAATTGCAATTATTGTGCAGCTTGCAGTAACTATAGGCAATGATCCTGTCGGAAAAGGCAAGGCTTTCGGGTTGGTTTCCAGACAATGAACATTTATGTAACAAATATATGCTTTGTGATGTTTAATTTGTGTTTTAGTAAAAACATGGTAACATGCCGACACAGGAAATCCTGCTTCAAGGTGTAACATTTCGATTAAATAAAAAAACCTCAAAAATCGAGTGGACCGACTAGAATGCCGCTAGAATAAACCGCTACTAACAAAATATATGGCTGTTAGGTAATCTTACATGTCATTGTCAATTCCAAGTAGTGCAGTGATTTCTTAGCAAAGACGATAATATCGGCAGTAGAAATGAAAACGTACGAAGTCTAGTAACTGGTATTACAGGAATAACGAGTAAGTGTGATGTTACACTTTGTTTGCTGTTTGGAATACAACCGTTGTGTGAAAAAAATATCATCACATTTTGTGTACAGATAACAAAATTTAAATTTTATCAAGAATCTATTTTTTAACGTAAACATGTCATTGCTTCATTTCTGCTACAGTTACTTACTTATATTTCGATAATTCATTTTAAAGCAAATTTTTTTAGTATTAAAAAAATATCGATGTATAAATATTCTTATCCCTAGGGATAAAATATGGCTTAATATACCATTGGAATATTGATCAGCCTTAATTAGATATGTATTATTTTATTATGATATAGCAAATTTTTTCGTCGACGATTGTATTTGGAATGTAAAAAAAATATTTTCTTCAAATAACGACAGCCTCACAGCCTCGGTCGGTAGTAACCCTGCCTGCGAAGCGATGTCACGAGTTCGTTCCCAGCCGGGTTAGATATTTATTTAAGAAATAGTTGTGTTTTGATCATTGGTATTAGTGACGTATAATTTATGTTGTCCATGACATTCGGGGTAGAGACAATCGTAGTGCAGAGCATGTAGCGTATATTTTATTTTTTAAAAATAACTTGTTCCAAATGTGACATATTGTTAAAAATCTGTGATAGCTAATCCACAACTCGTGATCTCATAAACTTGTGCGAATTTATCTTATATTTTTCGTAAACATGTGGCTATGTGCCGGTAACCTTTTGAACATTTTGTGTAAATGTTGATATAAAATACATTTATTTTGCTGGATATGGCTAAACACCACAATTTGAGTCAACTATACGCTTTTCAAATAGATAAAATCTGATCAGTTTTACGGCAGATAGACCCATGAAATTACTTCAGCAAACCAATCGATATCAATAACGAGTTGATCTCATGTAGAGAAATGTAGAAAATCGTGTTCACGCGTTTAATGCATAAAATTCTAATTCAGTTTGTCGAATAATTTCATTTCGTAGCTTCTATACTCTTGTCAAAAAGGTGCATTATATACTATATCACTTATATACTAAATATGAATAAATTCTACGTACACATACTGAAGTACATAAAATATATAATTTAGACATCTATTCCAAATGATTTCATAAAAACTATAATTCATAATAATATATCTATATAATATAATTTATGGAAAATTATTAAAATAATTGGAAGTCGATATTACGTGGAGTATAAGAAATGATCATATACCTATTATATTTATATTTTTTTATAAAACCGTCATCTTCTAGAATAAAAAAATCCAGTCTTAGTTCACTATAGTATTTATATTAGTTCGATATAATTATTTACTCTATTCATTTATAATAACATGAGAAAAAAAATCCGTGAAAATTTAACCATATTACGCAACTAATAATACTAATAAAAAATTAACAGAACCTTGTGTTCTAACCACGTGCGTAACATTTATTTCCTTTGAAAAACTCAATCAACACATCAAGAAAGGTACAGCTTAAAAAAATAAAGGCATGTGTCAATTCCAGCCTGCTATAGATTTATCTTTGTTCAGATAATGAGCGCTGATCTTAATGCGTCTCGACAGTAACATTTGAATATACCAGTTATGTTATAACAGTTTAAATTAAAGTTTTTAATTGCGAATGATAACATGCGGGGATAATCACCACTTATCCGTAATAATTGAATCAATAACGAAGATATGTTCATTACATGTGGAAACGTTATCTTCTTGGGTGGTACGAGTTCGACAATGTTCCTTATAATAATACGATCAAATAAGCTTATAACAAGATTAAAATATTTTTTTGTAACAGTCCTTATGTTTATATTTTTATACATATTGAATTCGTAACAAACTTACGAAATTTAAACAGAGTATTGTAACCGATCACTTAAAAAAATTTAAATATGAATCATTAGGTACTAACGTGTTAAATATAACGTTAAAAATGGCACTAATGGCGTGTCTAATAGTTTACCGCGCTAATTATTGCGCTAACCAATACGTGAATTTATTGGAAGTAAAATTTGTATAGAACTTCATTAATGTAGCCAAAAATTTAACGCGTTAATGAAGGTGCTTTCGGACGTCGTCATTAACACTAACGTTAACGCTAACGAACGCTTAACGGTAACGAACTCTAAATAATTATAATTGCAGCATTTTTTTCATATCATGCTCGTAAAACAAATAAATATCCGTTGAAACGCTTGTAAAGAACAATAAGCCGTGAAAAATAATTTCATTATATCATAAAATTATTTTCATATTATGTTTTATTGTATATACAATTTTAAACTGATTATTATCTAGCTGCAAAATTGTACACGCTGTGGCACCCTGTAGTTATGGATACACTAAATTGTAAGACCATAGCAATATGCAGTCATAGTGTTGTCTGTGTTGGGTGTCCTATAAATATAATATATATGATTGCTTTTGGTGTAAGGGGGAGTCGATTCAGGAGGATAGGACTTGGACCTACCTGTAGGTATGTGCTTCCTTCATCCCGATAGAGGCCGAAGGGTACATCATTGTCGACCAGGTCCCGCAGTGTGACCCAGCCCGAAGCTGACAGGTACTGCGCACTCGTTACTGCGCATATTGCGTCTTCTACATCTAATAAACGTAAACAATATGTTTTTATGAATAAAAATTATTACCTTAAAATTTTTTTTTCAAAAGTAATCATGTCTAAATCTGTGACAATTATTATTATGTAATTTTCCCTGTTGTTTATTATTTAATATTTATGACCTATATGACATAAAATTTATGACCAGAATTAATTCAATGTCTCGCTTTTTAAACTTGTATGGAAAATTTATTCAAAGAAAAATAGCTAAATAAAACTATCATGGTTTTTGTGTTATTGCAAACCGCAAATTTTTTAAATTTCTTAATCTAGCTTACGAGGCTGATGACTATTTAACTTATTTTATATCATAATATGTTCATTAGCACTTTTATTTTACTTAACATATTAATCGGTGACTACTTTCTTATCGAGTAAATGTATAATTTAAATGAAATAACTATTTAAGTAAGTAGTAAAATTTAAATCATTTAAAAGTACCGCCGAATTTAATTCAGATAATTATCTTGAATGTTATTGTTCAAAACAATTAAATATGAAAAATAATAATAATCTTAAATAAGTATAACTATAAATGTTATATATTGCTCATATAACATTAGCGACCAAGTTACATTACATTTACCTGTGAAGATGATCTCCTTCGATGGATAAATAATTTGGCCTTTCAGTGGTAGAAAAACAAACGGTATTTGCGGTTTTGTAGCACCGCGGCCGAAGCTCGCCATAAGGCATTCTGAAAATAAACCAAAAAACATCTCTGAAACACTTGTTTAATTGCGATCAAATATTTTTATTTCAACAAAGGGAATTCTTCCTTTCCTATATCATCGGAACCTGCATATCAATTAAAACCAGTCTTCTTCTAAAAAGAAATCAAACGAATTTAAACTCGATAAGGTTACGTCGTTTCACAGAGTTCCTATCACCTTCCGGTTCCATCATCAGACCATTTCTGTGACGTCTACTTATTGCATTGTAATCTAATTGTAACAATTAAGTGCATAATTCTGTAATTTAGGTGCCTACCATAGGATTATTCCTGTAAGGCTGAGAATCCACCACAAATGTGTGAGGTAGCGATGCGGTGAAAAGAGAAAGAAATCGCCATTTCTTCAATGCACGACATTAAAAAAGGGAAGTAATATTATTTTTTTCCCGCGCGTCTCTACGTTACACATCTCCAGTGGAATCTCAGCCTTAAAGCGAAATATGTTATAATCATTTTACGCATGTCGTCATGATGCTACAAATATCAAGCTTACTGACCCCTTCAACGCGAGGTGTGATGGAGGTCGGTGATTAACTTAATTATAATTCAAAACACGTGCCATGTCTATGGTAGCTAATTACTTTAATGTCCGCATGTCGAATTTAATGGCGCGAAATTGTTATCGTACGTGATGTGATTGTCGATATAAAACATTCGTACTTCATTATATGATAATATTATGACACTGTTTGTATTGAATCTATGCTGCATGTGTACAGCTATTCTCTTATGTAAATTGTTTTAATGTATTAGTCATTTTAAGACTAAAGAATAATTTAGGTCTCTCGCGTTTCTAGAATGGTCTATAATTCGGTAACTACGTTTTATAACTTTTAGTTACAAGATAGTTTTAAAAATATATTCTTTAATCTTAATATTATATTTAAATAATTATTATTTTTATCTTAACTTTATTCTTTGATAACTATTATCTTATACGATAACTATGAATAATGTACATATGGTTTGAATCTTAATTACGATACGAAAAAGACAACTAAGTGTTAATGGAAATAAGACCGTATTTACTTACTGATAAGCTCTTTTTTATTGTCAAAAAATGCATAAGGCCTAAAGGTTACTCATAAAATGAACTCCACGAAGTACAACAGGGATATCGATGACTGTCCCAACTCCCGAGTTCGAATTTAATCTCGATAATCGAAGGGTATAGTTGAGTTCGTCAATGTCAAAATGTTCTTATATAGGACCAAATAGCTTGTTACCGCGTAAGTAACGTTCAACTTGTATAATCTGCTCATGTATATTAATGATTCCATGTTATATTCGTAAATCGTAGGTAACCATCTGTAGTAAACTTTCGAGTCGACTTTCTCTATTCCTAACTTTCGGACATCTTTATGTAAATGAGACCGTAAATACTAATGATGTTTTTAGTCACAAAAATCTGCATCGAATGCAATCTACTTAATACAATTCTAATGCCTAATGATGGCACATTTTAATAGGCAGGTGGTTTACAAACATTATAGTTTTGTGGATTACGTTGATTATAAGAGTTTAAAAAATATTCTTAGATGAAAACGAACAATAGAGAGCTTAATGTAAGAAAAAGTTAGCATGAAAATTATTTTCCAAAATACTAAATATTCATGCTTGACATTTAAATATAAATACTTCATATCTGAGGCAAAAAAATATTTAGACACATAAAGGGTATAACGGTAAGTTACCTCTGTGTTTTGAAACAATTGTCAATAATCTATATTCTACAAGTAAGTACCATGAATGATAACCATATTTCTGAATTTCTAGGTACAAAATGTGAACTACTTTGTGTACTTTAAAGGGTAAATACGATAGAAAAAACCCAATTAAAACGAGTAACAAGATTTTTCTGACTTTTGTACGTCATTATACCCATCTGTTAGGAACACGTACATTCAATGGGACAAATGAAAATGTTAACAATTTTATTGCATTCATCAATCAATGATTTGTCTAAGAACATCACGTCGCAAAATTTGCATAATTGGTTAGGAATGCATAACGAGCAAACCGGATGGCGATTTGTCAACGAATTGTTTATCTCAAATTAGCAAATGGAGAATAACTGTTCTAAAACTTGTGCTGTATAAATTAGTGTCAGAGTAAAACATTTAGGTGCAGTATTTTCAATGAGGTACGCCCCCGCGTTAGGGCTCTATGTTCAAGATGGCCTGAACGCAGATTTAGAATTGAGAACAAACCTGACAATCCGTGCGGCACAATGGTTAGTATAGCTGACCCAATCGAGAGGACCTGGGTTGGATTCCTAGCAAGGCAGCAGTTGAATGATAAGTTTAAATTCCTGTTCTCGATCTAGGTATGTATTCTAGTCTTTATATTTGTGTGTGTAGCATTTGTCTTAGTGAAACCACCACCAGTATTTACTTAGTGCTATGATTTTCTAGTGGTTTCTTAATTGCATTCCCTAATCTTATTGTTTGGATTTTAATCTAAATGTACTTGATTAGTTTTAGTAAGCCTTTTTCAAGTAAATATATCCTCTCCACAGTCCATATTAGCCGCGGCCGGTCCTTAACCGTGAACCAAGAGCGTCACTGTCGACTGGATTGACAGAGGTTCTGATTCAATGTATTGTTAATTTATAGAAACGACGATTTATTGATTCATTGATATTTTCAATCGGAACCGAAGCACTCATATCTTGGCGTCTTGTATCAAACCAGTGATGTAGCGATATAAGTAACCGTGAGCGCCGTTAGTTGGATGGGTAATTACTAGCAGCAAAATTTCTTAAACGTTTCCTTGCTTCGGAAAGGTCATCATAAGGTACCATCATAAGGTACGTCAGAGGCTTTCAGATGGCATACAATTCTGACACTTATGTTCACTGACACCTCATCAATCTGCACTTGAACAGTGTGGTGAAGTATGCAGTATGCTTCTGTATTTATAAGGAACTAGCTGAACCCTGCGCGCGTTGCTACGCCAAAACTAAAATAAGGTAATCAAAGTCGAAAATTGGTCGGACCAACTCAAAAACCTTCGTGGCTCATACACAACAACTTTGCTACAGATCATCACATGATCAAATGCATAGTTTACGATTCTAAAAAGGACATACCTACAAAAAACATTCATTTTTATATATATAGAAGAACTATGCATTTAGCAAATAATTCGTTAAATGAGATTGAACCAAAATTAAACGGCTGGTAATTTTCAAACTATTGTCTAGAATAACACTATAGGCGCATGGCGGAGTTTGCTTTAGGCCTCTGTAGTTATAAAGAGAGATCTATGCTCTGTAGTGGGCAATTAATACGTTAAATCTATGAAACGAAATGGGACCAAATCAAACGACTGGTCGTTTTAATATTATTATCTAGAATCAGATCACGATATAGAACCAACAAACCACTAAGCAAGTCAGAAAACATCAATAATATGAATTCAATTAAACACAAACTAGGCCTTGGTAGGCTACCAAACAAGATTTAACAATAATAGCAGATCCAACAAGTATGTTAATTAATACTGAATATTCTAATACCGTACCGTACCGTTTGAATACGATGAAATGCTGGATTATTGGCGTCAAAATACAATGGGTTCATTTGGTGTATTAGAATAGAGAATTTACTCATGATAATATCTTTATCTTTATATCTTAATTTTAAACTTATTTGATCGATGAAGTGTATATCAGTAGTATATTCTTAGATTTACCTATTATAAAAATTATAATGTTACCCGCGACTGGCTGTAGCGTGTGAAAATAGAACGATACAGTCGATTTCTTTTCATCATTGGTTGCTAGGCAACGTTTTGTTGTTAAACCTTTTCTTTAATTTGGCTGAATTACACATGGATCTTCCCACAGAAATGTGATATTTTTTCGTGATGAAAAGTAGCCTATGGTACTTTTCATTCTGTTAAGTATATCCGCAACAAAAATCATACCGTAAGATAGTTCCGTTACGCCGTGAAATAAGGAAAAACAAACAAACACACTTTCGCATTTATAATATTAGTAATTCATTGCTACGGCGCGTAGCCCGTAGCTTCGTAGACAATGTTACTAAATTTTACATGAAAGTGCTTTTGTCGATACAACCACCGTTCTATTAACGTACAAATCTCAAAATAT
>DWPA01000437.1:0-25251 GCA_018251375.1 Calpodes ethlius
TATGTACATTGCCGCATGGTGTACGCAAACGAACACGAATGTACTTTATAGAATCTTAAACGAGCCCTTAAATTTTGTAAAGTTGTTGTGTATGAACCAACGAAAGTTTCTGAGTTGGTACGACCAATTTTCGATAGGTAGCGCCACTGTCATTCCAATTAATTTCATATTGGCGTAGCAACGCGCGCAGTGTACAGCTAAAAGTTAATAATAAAATTACATGTAACTACATCTTAAGACATAAAACATTAATAACTATTTAAGGTAAATTCTATTTAAACGATACTGCGAATGAATAGATATAATTATATCAGCATGCAACACTGGGTGAAGTGAAATTCTCCCAAATGTTACTTTAAATTACAATTATATTTATTAGAATTGCTTATATTATTATTTTTCAGTTGAAGTAAAATTCTATCGAGAATTAGGATGCATTTTTAATTTTCAACACTCATTTATATCAATATAAATTATGAAAACGTCGTAAAACCTAATTAATATTAATTTTATTCATATTTTATTAACTAGGGAATCGGTCGTTACAAATAAAATGATTAATTTGTGAACTTTGCATCGCTTGTTATAATGAAATTATTTGTAACGAAAGTTTTCCTCATCGTTATCCGCTTCTGCCTTCGAGATTTATTTTGTTTCTGGCTTGAAGATTAATTTATTTTATCTATCTTAGGCGGAAGATATTAAGGTAAAATAGATAATCTTATTTAAATATTATTTGGAGCGGAATTAAACGTCACGCGTTTAATTAATCAGTACCTGGATGACCGAGCTTAGCTCGGTGTTTTTTTTTACTAAAATAATATTTAATTGAAATGATATATTTAATTTATAATAATGAATAGAAAAAATAAAAAATACTATCGGACGGAGTATTGAACCCGGGTTTCCCTCGATGTAAGACGCCAATTTGCCGACTGAGCTATTCTAACTTTGAAAACGATGGCGAAATTTAGCTTTGTATTCTAATGATATTGTAGGAGATTTTTAATTCAATGAAAACATGGTCAAAACAACATTTTCTGAAAATAAAATCTAGTTAGATCGATTTATCGCGCCCGGAACCCCCCAAATACAAATTAAAAAAGAAATCATTGGAGCCGTTTCTGATATCGTTGATATATATATAAAGTTATAACTCGTTTAAAGATATTAGATTTAAAAATTTATACTTAAGAACGTAATCATTATATTTTTAATTATTAATTAAAATAAATAATAGTACAAGTATGAACGGAATTATGATAGTAAAAAATAATGGTATTTACCACCGCTCCCCGATCTACGGGACTGATTAGAAAACAGTCGCGAGCCGAGGTGTGCAGACCGCAACGTAATTTGTAATCAGAGATCTTCGAGAGGAATTACTAGTCTGTGGTTCGCCGCACCGGGACCTACCTCACGTCAAATACATGGATCAGGTAGCACCCGCCGCGTACCGAATACATACAGGTTCATAAGTTCATGACGCGCCGTCGTAAGTTTTAAGTCATTAATCCCCTGCGTACCCCCCGGCGGCACCGGCCCTCGCCGCTGTCTCGGCTCGTGCTATAACTAATAGTTAGAGCGGCCATCAAAACTTGGTCGGCGCTCTCGCAGCGCCGCGCGATAAGCCGGTGGACCACAAAAACAGTTTGCCCTAAAATTTGTGTTTCACCAAAGTTGCGAACGACACTTTTTATTTTTGTTACGTTTTATATGTACTCCGGGAGCGCCCAGCGGCTGCAATACACGAGATCAAGTAAATATACAAGTACACAAGTATCGGTGTGTGGGCACAGCGGTGTGGCAGTCTCCTCGGCGGTCAGCGATCGATATGTTGACTTGGAGCAAACCGTAGTTTATGACATTAATATGATCCATATTTGTGATTAGTACATGATGTGGTTAATAGACCATTAACAATATTATCCGTACACATTAAAATGCCCAATATGAGAATTTTTTTATGCATTTTACGAACAGTATCCTTCACCGACCGAACTGTATAATGAGGTGTGTTTTATATCTCATCCTATTAATATAAAACATGCTGGAAATACTGTGCTGATATACTGTAGTGCAATACATTATGGGATTATTTATTTATTTTGGGACTTTGCCTTCAACTATAATATTTGACGGATCGCCTAAAGCGAAATGTTCGTCGGTATTCGCACATTTCTCCGCGGGCTAACTCATTTAAATAGAAAGAAAGTTAGGTTAGATTACGTTTCGTTTTTATTCACGTGGATAAAAAAATCCCAACGACGCGACGTCTAAGGCGTGTAATTCATATTATTATACGAGAATTATACCTGAGAATGAGTTCAATATTAACGTCAATTACGACATACTTAGGACAGTTTTAAGAATAATACATAACAGGAAATTATACTATGTTGATAAAAAAAAGTTTGCTTATTTGTCAGTTCTATGTTGAGCTCTGCTGAGGTTTAGCGTCACACACAAATTATTTATTAATTCAATAGTCGTGGTTATTATAATACTAAGATGGGCGGAGACGGCAGGTCGGCGGAGCGCGGCTCCTAGTAGGTAGGTACCCACGGTGGTTCACGATCAGAATTAAACTCGTTCCGCGCGTTGGAACATTAATTACGAGATTTTATTCCACAAAGTTCTAATTTGACATTTGAAATTCATTAAAGTTTCATAATTATTCATTTTCTGGCGGCGGTGTTCTGCGTTCGTTTCATAAAATTAGTCTCAAATTGACACGAACTCTAAACTAAACTACCGCTACGAAATGAAAAATTAGAAATTGTGTATTTAACGGACGCGCTCCTTTCCGAGGTTGGCGTCTGCTCCATCTGTCTCCGTCTGCATCATCAACTGTCTGGGTCACGGTGCATCCTGCGCAGCAGCGGACAGTGCCACGGCCGTTGCCGCGACCTGCTGGCTTGGACTAGCCAGTTTACTCCGGCTGTTGTGTCAAGAGCACAGAAATCGAGACCGCCCTCTTTGGTCAAGTTTTACCTTGAAGGAGGCCTCCGTATCCCAGATGAATATAATGGACAATGGATGATCGCGGGCCAGTCCCGGGCACTACAGTTTATCGCTTGCCGATAGTACAAAACAACCAAGCGATACAATTGTCTCTTTTTAAATTGCCGAATCAGTATTTCCCTAAAGATGAAGAGATTTTTAATACCCCGTATTAGCAGTTCAAATAAACACGCTAAGACGGTTCATCGTTGCCGGTGGAACCCTAAATGCCTATCAAACAGCAATCTTCGTATAACCAGCAATTGAAATTAGACAATTAAGGCGCAATTTGCACAATCTGCACGCGATCGCGGTCGGCTTCTTTCATGAATATTAAAACCTGTATGAACATGCACTGAAATATAATGACGACAATTCCAAACGCGCACCGCGGGCTCCCCTCCCCGCCCACGTGGTCGCCGTCTTTCCAGGAACAAATCGCTTTTAGGTTAATGGGACGTGACAGTGTTAATGAGTGTTACAACGCGACATGTTTGCAGCCAGCCGACGACGCCGACGAGTGCCGCGGCGCACCCTCGCTTCACGTCTCCCGTTTCTTCTTCAATTTAATAAAAGTTCGTCAAAGCTTAAAGTGAAAAGTTGGCAAAAGAATATAATTTTTAGTTTGATTACATTTCCTAAAAACTCTTTTGAAAATTAGAAAGCGTTAATTTGCTTTACTAAATAAATAATAAAAATATTTATTTCTACATAAAATAGTGCGTAGTTACTGACTCATTAGATATATTAAACGGAAATAAGTTACCATTTGTCGTATTGAAACTAAAAATCCAAAATTGAGCTGAAGGTAAATTTTATTTCTCCGCGAAAAACCTAACGTTACTTATATTTTTATGCACAGCATTCGACCTGAAAAATATTCACTAATAAGTTTAATTACGAGAACGCGTTATAGAGAAAAATAATTAAAAAGTACTTTTTTGGTTTTAAATCGGTCCGATTGTTTGCATCTCAACGGCTCACTTCTCCGCGGAGCAAGGTTTTATTTTTGCATCGCCCACACTAAAAGCAATGCGGTTTACAAAAGACACCCGACCCGAGAGTGCTCGCGTGGGCACCGCGCTCCTTGTTCTTAGCGGAACAGTTACTCCCCGTTTTTATGCAGTCCTTCGAGAATCGAACCGCCTACAGTAAACTGCGGAGCGCATCGCTCCGGGATTCTTTTATCGCTGTTATATATCGCGTCCCACTACGCTCGCGATACCGCTCCACCATCCGACTTATGAAACTTTCGTATCGCTCGCTAAAACCTCGACGCTCGCGTGCATTGCGTGTCCGGAAGAGCTCCTCGTCGTATGTGTGCACGCCCGGCGGGCAATGTACGCTGTAATAGTGGATCTAGTAGTTCTGAATATGAAGCAGAAGCGTAATTTAGCCGTAAGAACCTTTTACCGCGATACGATAACAAAACGATATCATTTTCATAAGTACGAACATACTCGAGGAAATGTTTTTCTGCAGTATTGTTGGGTCTTTACATTCTACGTTTACGTAAATTACTCGTACCTCCTCTTTTCCACAATGTAATTTTGTTATGGTACGAATTGAACCACCAGCGTCCCTCGGGCGATCAAATCAGTCGTTGCCAAACATAGTGACGTTAGAGAAGATCCAAAGTAGTAGATTAGTATTTCAAAGTTACATTAAGTAGCTTGGCTGAAAATTGAAAATGTAACGAAGAGAAGATATTAGTTTAATTCACAAATTCGTGAGGTTCTTTTACTACAGAATTTTCTTGGGCGGTGGTTTCGTGAATAGAATGTTAACTAACTTTAAATATCGTCCAAAGAGGTCACAATTGTCTTAGAAAATCCATTTCTTTCGGCTTGGAGAATGAAGATCTGTGGCATGGTAGCGCGGGGGACAGGTTTCATAATAAGCGAGTTTATTCAACAGTTGGCAGCTGCGCGATGTTTCCGACGTACTCGATCGGCCACAACTACGGCGACTAAGTGATGGCAGCGATGAGGAAGCCACTAATGTGGATGCAGCCACTAATATGCTTTACAGTATTTACTATTTAGTAAGTTTCATTTAGGGGACAGCTCAACGTTCAGCATTCAACGTCATAAGTTACTAACTACAATATTATAATATGTATATGTATATGGGTGTCCGGTACACCCATGCTTTCTTCCTTACATAAATCACGACAGCTTTCTACCGATAACAACCGACTCGATGTATCGTTCGAGATACGTTCGTGTAGATAGATAGACGTAGGTATTTGACGACGGCGGCAGACGACAGATGTGGCCAGTTCCATGTGAGTTCTGTTAATATTGCAGGTCATTGAATCTCGTGACTGCCGGAGCTATAGTCTGTGAACATCAGTTGTAGAGGTCGCGCGGGGATCGACGGTAGCTGTTGATGATTGTGTACATTACAAAAAACTTCGAGAGTCAGGAGATATGATACGATGGCACCGACTATCGTGTTTATCAAATATACGGATCGACGCGGGCCTCGCCGGCGAGCGACGATATAAAATTGTATAACTTTTACTCGGATGTCATTAAGTGTATCCTGATATGAGTAGTAATTAGTTTCGGTCCACCCTAAGTGAGGGTTTATAAACCGAGTTTTGTAAATTCGCTACCTTTGGCGGGGAGGGCGGGACGAGGGGAAGGGTGCGGGGCGGTGGGGCGGAGGAGGTCGTGTTGTGTTGTGCGAATGTGAAACTTTAATCAGGCGCGTGTAATCAGCGGGAAAATCAGTTCCCGCGAACACGTGCCGCCGATATAATTAGTATTTATTCTTCGAAATACGTTGTGTGTTCCGTATTGACATGCCGCCGCATTACCATTAGTCCCTGCAGCAACTTATTTATTAAACTTGTTTTTAAAAATTAACTACTCACAGTGTATTATCGGAACAACAATATTTTTCCGGGATAATTTATTGTCCTGCGACTGAGCTAGCATCTTCTGCAACAGTCTGTTATACTGATGGAGATCACACATCTTTCAGGACGTCACAGTGTCTTCCATAATCTCGTTTAGATTTTACTCTCATTGAAGCGAATATCTATTCATTATACGTATATCCGTAATTTTTATTCGATCACGGAGCCACTTTGAGCGCAACCAATATTCACACCGCAATCTCGAATAAATACCAGACCTACATGTCAATTCTAGTAAGTTCAAGGAACTTTTTAAACGCTACCCACGAGTGTCTCATATCTATACCTCACTATCGGGTGTACATGTGCGATTCAAGTGCTCATCGACAGATAGCTATTCAATAGATACGAAACACTGGAGACAGTGTCGCTCTGAGACCGGGTACACTTGGAACGCGTTAAGTGAACACAACACGAGGGATAAACAAGATTGCCCCACGTGATTAGTTTATCCTTCAATCTGGCAGCGCGACACTATCGGCCGCGCCCCGCGCCCATTAGCCGTAACTTCATTACGAGCGAAGGACGAGGTCCACCGTGAGAGTGTATGTGAAACAGTATTCGATAGTTCCGCGACAAAGGCGCCGGTTAACGTATCCCGGCACGTGACCGGAATGGCTCGAGGCTCCCGTAAAACAAATAAGTTGAGGGCCGTGATCCGTGATCCCACTCGTACCTGGGATTTGTTCCGGGGAAACGGGACAATTTGGAGAGTTACATTTCAGAAACGGTGTTGAACAGTTTTATACGACTCGGACATTATCAGTTTTGCACGGGACGTGTTTTCGAGCCGATTCCAGCTAAAATCTCGACCCAGTTACATAATTCGTTATCATTTCGGGACGAAGCTTCGCAGCAACGATGTATATCACATTTAGATTGTATCTGTAGTAGCCTAGTGATTCAACGTCATTCTCTCAATCGCCGCGTAGTTACCGAAAGATATGTGCGTATTATAAGTTAAATTAGCACATGTTTGGGTCAACGAAAACGTCATGAGGAAAGCGGTACTTCTGACAGTTCGTCATAATATTGTTAAAAATAATATGTTCAAAATATTTGTCGAAGTATTTTTAAGAAATCTTTGAATATTATTGGTTAAAATCTGGTGGATAAATAAACTGAATTGTGATGGAATTTATGTCCGGGTTTTATTCCTTCTAAGTTCTTGTCAACACCTAACTGCCGGCGAGGGAGTAGCCTTTGCTTCTGGTGACAAGGTGTAGTAACGGAACAGAACAGTTAACAGTACGGATGTTGTATTGAAACCCAAAAATTTACTTCATATCCAAATAAACCACAAACAAACACACTAACGAGTTCCACCGAAGGCTGCAAGCTTGGCAGCTCGCCACTCGTATCGCGGTGTATTGCCACAGTATAACAATGTGCGGTGGTCCCTGGCCTCTGATGTCGAGCTGAATGCCGGCACTGTGTAACGGCTACCACATAACGCAAAGTTGACTCGGTTATATTGTGGATGATCTACCATTTTACTACGCGTTTATTCTCAGCATTTTTCCAAAAATTGTGTTAGAGATTATACTGCGTTTCACTTTGCCATCGTTTCATTGTATTTTCTATTTATAGATGCTCTTCGGCTGTGAGTATAACCGAAAGTCTCAATGCGAAAACTTTATTAGCACTGTGATGTCGCAGTGGATGTGTCGTAAGCTCCCTCTCTCCGGCGGCCTCGAGCTAACGAGGTCTGCGTTGTTATGAAGCCGTTTAATTTACAATGAAATTTAGACAAGTTTCTTCGAGGTCGCTGCTCTTAAGCAGCGAAGTCATTGTCCTAGTTATCTAATTCTTTAGAACGCGAGGACAAGCCGGTCGGTGAACTGACCCTTTTCTGTGAACGAATTACTTATATGTTGTATTAAATAAGTATATCATGAGTTAAAGTAAGATTGAAAACTGAGCATATTTTATGTAAAAGGGTAGACGAGTTATCGACTAAGATTTGGTCACCGCACGTTTTTTAAAAATGTCATATTTAGTAACGCCAAAATTATCGTGTCAGCGTTGTAAACTAAATAAGAATCAAAGTAACTGTTTTATTTTTGGCCCTGAGTTGAAACAAACGACAGATAAAAAAAATCCCAAGGTTGATTTTAGAAGCAGGGTTGTAGGTAGATCGTGATTGAATTTAATGGTACAGAGCCCAGTGACCTCCTTTGTATGCAATGGCCTTGTCTGTTGTGCAGAAGAGTCCACCAAGGCCTTGGGAGGTTGACTAGGGCTTACAGATGGATGGAACTGATAAACTAGGAAGTTAAGCATTAGTATCGTTCCACAGATCAGATCCTCTATACTTTATGTTAAATTATAACGTCTTTAGTATTAGTTTTTTTGTACACCAATTCAATATTAGACGAAATACAAACAAAACTCGGATGGAAAATCCTTATTCATAAAGCGGACGTATTGTAAGTAACCTACATCCATTCTCCTCGATCTCAGTCACCTGGCAATAATATGTGGCATAATATTGTCTGCATCAATAGAGGGAAACGGTTTTGACGGGGATGGCTCCGCGGCCCGGCAACAATCACACGCGCCGGATGCGAGTGACTGATTGCCAGGAAGCGAGCCTGGCGCCGGCGAGCGAGCGAGCGAGACGGGGCCATCGCTCGGTCCCTGTCTCCCTATTACGTTATTTCTCGACACAACCCGCTTTGAAAGGCTTAGCGCATTCGCAGTTTACACGGCACTTTGTTATGAAAATATAGCCGCGATTGGCTTCCTTCCGTACGTTGAGCCTCTTGATCGCAGGCCTTCCGGCAATTTGACTTCCATATGGATATGGGTAATAAGATAATGAGCCACCTTTGAGCTCCGTCTAATGAAAAATATCGATTAATTTGGTTAAATTATAAGTTAAATCTATAATAAAGTTCGGTTATTTAAATTAAGTACACATTTACGGAATACGCAGCTATCATTGCCATAAAATGAAACGTATTACTTTAAAATAAACTACGTGTCTAGGATAATTGTATGTTTTTATAATACAATATAATCTAAAGCACAATTGCTTTAGAAACTAATTCTCTTTGCTAATGAAACTAAGCATTCTTTCGAGTTCTAGTTCCGTTAAACTAAAGAATAAGCGCTACCGATATAATAGTGTCTTAAAGTGGGTTTAGTTAATTAGTAACATGTATGTGTACACACGTGTAGGTCGCATCTCAATATAAATATTGACAGTGAGCAGCCGACAGCCGCCGCTATCCGCCGACAGCCGCGCCGCAACCACCCGCCCGCTCGCGGATTACAGATTATTTATGAAACGGAAATGAATATTGGAATCGTTTCGCGGACGCAGCTATCGCTTGATTCCGATTTCTGGCGAATAACGGATAATGGAACATTTAATGGCCCGCGTACAGACGTTAGTTCGCGGTATTGGTTCCGGAATTATGAGCAGGGATCTCGGAATTTAATCATTTTTTTGTTATTTTACTAATTTGCTTGAAATTTAAAACAATATACGTTTCCCTACTTATATATATGCATGATGTTTTATTTCTTTGATGACATTCACGTTATTATGTACGGTACTGCTTAAGGTTCGTTCCGCTTTTTGGTGGGAATATGAATAGAATACTCCTTATTGTACACTCCACACAAGTAACAATAACAAAATGATGTACTTTACATACAGAGCAATCTCTTCCAGACAACCTTTGGACGGAGCACACAATAAAGATAATAAATGTTACGTTATTATTGAGTAAAATACATATATATTTTTTTATCTTAATTGTACCCGTGCGATTTCGGGGCAGGCCACTAGTTACTTATAATTTCTTGGTTACTGGTCACGACTAAAAGTGCATTTATTTATATAAATCTTTTTTATTTTCGATTTCTCACGCATTAGGCTAATGAAGAATTTTTAACAATTTAACTACTACAAATGTCACGTACAGTGCAATGTCACTACAAGGTCGCGTGTGACAACCACAGATCCTGACGCAGTCACCCGTTTACCACGGGGAGATCTCCCTACAGACGAGGTGTCAGGCCTGGGGCGCGCGCGACCTCTCGCTGATTATGTTCAGATCGGGTATATAAGCGAAGGATCTCGAACCGTCAATGGTGTTATTAAGATCGGGCGTGACGTCAACACCAACGCACGACGTGTCGTGCAAAGTCGCTACAGCTACATAACTGATGAAATAGTTGTGTTTAAAATGTTTGTAAAGTTCTCCTAAAGGCAGTAATGTCTACTAGGATTCATTGTCTTAATAATTACAAGTTTTAGTTGTGCACAAGGAAACAGTTATATTTCGGTATGTGCTACTCGCCCAGGGAGCTCACTCTATATAAACGAGTCTCGAAGCTGTTGGTTTGTTGGTTGATTGTCAGTGAGCCGCGGTCGCATTGTTAACGCAAAGAATCCAGCCATTGTATTGTACGGACCTCTCGCAGCTTCCACGGTTATTATACCGGGGTAATGCTCCGCAGACTGTACCGACGCGGAGCTTCAACCGGTTAATCTGAACGGAGTTTCGGACTGAAGGAGGATTATGTTTGTGGAGCTCGGGTCTGTGACTTACTCGCATGTTCAAACGTCTACGACTGTGAGAGTGGTGAAGCCGTTGAGTTTCTGCGTCGTTGCCCTGTAATAGTATAACGAAGGTGTCGACCTACGACTTACAGTAAGTAAGATTAAGGATTACACCATTAAGGTAAGCGGATACGGATTGGTTTACTATGCGTTGAAATTAAAAAGATCTTACGTACCTGAAAGGAAGAAGGGACGAGTTAAAGCTACCGGGTGTCTCATTAAAAATTCTTGAGTCAGTTACAGAATTGAGTTTCAGCTTTACACGTATTTAATGTGATGACGTCATTCTTTGTTTTAACATTACGATTAGATGTATTGTAATAACAGAGGGGATGTCTGTACGAATTGAGAGTTATCGAGTAAATTTCTGCGCGCAAATGGTGGTGAAACTAATATTTTATGAATTATTTTGATTATAACACAGAATTTTGGTGTAGAGTTACAATTTTAGCTCCGTGTACGGTATAATGAGGTGCAGGATGAAGGGAGCGGTAGCGGAGAGGGGGCCGCCCAGCTAGGTGCTATCATGGATGCCCCATTGTACCTATAAAATTGTGAGGGTTGACATGGATTGGAGTGGGATTAGGCATCTTTGCGTTGGCCAGTAGGCCCTTTATTTCATGTACATATATATCTACTAGTCACAGGATCTGGTGAGGTTCTCGACGACTGATATCGGTCGGTTCCCAGAGAGTAACGGGTAAGAATTTACAAATTCATTTTAAATATCTTTTTCGATATTAAAATTTCAAATAGCCCTTGTAATTGCATAAAATGCATGCAAGTGAAATCTTTCGAGATCTCATTAAAATATGCAGCCGAGTGCGAGAGATGCTGAGGTGTCACGCTGCCATTCATGAATATTTAAACGATTTTCATTAATGTTCAAGATGATTGAAAATTCATTATTCAGTTGGTCAGAAGAGAGCGCGACTTCCACGTCAGCGTTTATTATTAGAAGCCGCAGTAATTCTGCTAGCTTGGACCACGGCCGTCATAAAGTTAATAATAATATTAGGTTTTGTGTATTCATAATACGGTTCAGTAAACAATATGGGGACATATTGATAGTAGTTTTATTTCGTTTGTTTTGGTAACGTAGATATTTTACGATACTATTATGATCTTCATACGAATCTAGAGATACGATAGTGCCCACCGAGTCCGCCGCGCCAGTGGTTAATCATTCAGCGATCTTTCGTTCCCCGTAGCTTCGTTGTAGATGAAGAAGCCTGAGTTTTTATAACCCAAAATGTAAAACATCTGAGAATTTCAGTTCCGGCTACAAAGTTCTAGTAGACGAATATCATCGTCGTTCTAATGAAAGTGTGATCATCACTGGCATTAATTGGAAAAATTGTATAGATAGTAAAATAAAAAAACGTTAACCATAAATATTTACAATATTACAGTAAAATCTGAATTAGTGCGCGTAATTACGAGTCGTATCTATATCTCGACCTAGTTCATGTTCTTCGGCATTATTGAGTCGTCACATGACATTATTTACACTCGATTTATACTTGTGGCCCAACGTATAGCACGTACGGTGACGGCTGGCAGACACAGACATCAATGTCGGCGTGTCCTCAACGGCAAAGCTAAAAACTAGCGCCTGCGTTTCCGTAACTGAACTTATAGCGGCCGTCGCTGTGCTTCCGTTTACTTTCGAGATTTACGAAAATGGCCGTTTGAGACGAACGGTCGGCCGGGCACCGACGGACATCGGGTCCTCAACGGTCACATGCGGTCAATGAGTTACTGGTTGTTTGTGTAACCTGCTTTGCTACCCACTTATTCGTGTCAGCCGCCAAACGGCAGCTAGGGTTCGAGAGTCGGTCCTCTCTTTCTTCTTCTATCATTTGTGGTGCCAGTGTCCGGGAGACGACTTACTACGAGGTGCTCGCACCCTACTGTCGACTATCTACATGAAGCGTACGTTGCAAGTCTTTAACGGCAAGGGAGGAATCGGGTTTCAAACGTATTTTCAAATGCACATACGAACGTTATATATTTGCTTCTACCACCATTTCAGAAAGTTGCTTTGTCATGGAGAAGAAGTGTCTGCGATCTCGAGCGAAACCCCTCATCTTTTAAACAATATTTTATACAATATACTACTAAGCTATGCGGAACTGAACGCGGCACGATTATTTCCATGTTTTCTTATCATTATTATACTGTTATCCTTTACCTACTAGGATTAATATTCCAATTGGTAAATCATGTATCATCTGGGGGTGTTTATTGTAAAAACGTACATAGGCCCCGTAAACGTACATAACATAGATTACTAAGGCAATAACCTTATTATACTTTTCAACTTGCATTTATTTAATTTCCTTCTTATCAATATATCATGAGGCCACTGTTATAATATCTAAAAATCTATTTTTTTCCCGTAGAAGATCCATTACAATATATACATATTATACAAATTCAAGCAAGTGTCTAACAACAAAGCGTTGCCTAGTAATCAGTGATAGAAGGGAATTGTCAATTCCTTTTTGTTGCTGTTCTTTTATCACTCGTGTGTAAAGCCGCGGGCAATATCCAGTAAATTTTTAAACATCTGTACTTGTACATTAAATAAAATACAGACATAAGCATTGCAAATAATCTTAATAAATCTCGTAATCTAATGTAAACCAAGTTAGATATTTTAGTATCTGTGGAAGCCCTTGTTTAAGTAATAACATCTAAGTGCTAAATTAGTTACTCCACTTACATAACTAACGGCGTCGGCGGTGTGTGAAGCAACGTTATGTATTCAAGTCGGGGGACTAGTTCACTGGTGGCTTTTCTAAAATCCCAGAACCTTCCATTCATATAGACAGCAATACCTGTCTCGGATTTACGTGATATAAAATTTCATGTTTTTATGACATAAGTATTATCTTTTCATTGTTACTAAGATCTTTTCATTGTTAAGATGTTATTAACGAAGTGAATATTTTAAAATATTACACAGAAAGCAGTTTAATACGATGATAATTACATGGCGGTGCTATGTTCTAATTCTAAGGATCCGGAAGCAAACCCCTCCTCCGCCGCGGCGCCCCGAGTGATACACGTGAGACGATATAACAGAGCCGAGCTAGTTCCACCCGACCGTTTCATTTCTACTTTTGATGTGATATAAATTGGCCTTAATAATTCAAGCACCCTCACCGGAGCGCCGGCTCAACAATCACCTTCCCGTCCCCGGCCCCTCGCCCCCCGCCCGCCGCGCCCCGCAAGACCCCTCTCCTTAGCAATATGACATAACAATGGTATTAAGTCCTCCTCGCATCGCCGGCATTATGTCTGTGCTAACAAAACCCATAGCATGTGGATTTGAAATGTTACTTACAAGAATCTGTATAAATTTTAACGTTATCACATGGCTGATATTTATCTTAAATTAGTTCCTAGGCTGCCTGCAAGACATAGCTAAACGGGCTCTTCCCGCTGACTCTCACTAGCGACCCACCAATGAAAACTGACCTACATCGTGCGCGATCCCTCGCTGAGCACTTGTTGCGTGTCTCAGTTTGGCCATAAACATCTGATACTAACTGTCGATTAACTCACACAACGAAGTTTCATGTGATGCCCGTACTCCTCGTTAACTTGATGTAATTATTTAACTTATATACAACAAACTAGTTAATGGACAATCGGATAGTAATCAGTCAAAATCGTTCTTAAACGTTCTCGCAGACCAAGCTCCTAGGCTGCCTCAGCTCGATAGTGAGCGCGGCTTCGCTTGTTACCGGCTAAGCACCTAGTATTATCGAGTTTAATAAAGCGGTACGCGGCGAGTTCACGTGAGGGAAGAATTTAATTACGTTACTTTGTCACCGTCCGGCCGCAGCAGAGGTCGCGCCGGTGATATACCGGCCGGGGAGATTGTTGGTGGCGCCGTCGTTATTGCCAAACCTTATGTTTTATGGAACTAGTGGCCCGCCCGGCTTCGTCTGTGATCACTGACGATCTACTGTCACCACATCCCGGCACCGCATCGGTGATCGCCATAATAATTATTTTCGAGCTAGTATTTTTTGTACTTCTGCCTCCGATATTAATTTATACTTTTACATTTTGTATATTTCATTAAATATTTGAGATAACGTATATGTGATATCAGCAATCATTGAACATATGCATTGATAAGTGTCATTGAAACGTCCGTCGGCAGGCTCGTGAGATTGAGCGCCGCGGAGAGAACATTCAGGCTGTGCTTGTGATCTGTCTATTGAACACACAGCGACACGGTCACAGACAGGCGGAGTCCTCCCACGCGTGGGGGTGCGGTCCGCTGCGCACCGAAACGCTTACGTAAGACGTTTATCGCTCAACGGAGCGGATCGCTACAAATTGCTGATTTCAATTGACATCTGTGCGGGTCTCCGGCAGGCTCCCACACTAATGCTCAGTCTTTGTAAACAGACTTGCAATTTCGTGGAAAATCAACTAAACTACGAAAACTGAGAGCTCTATTCATTTAAGTCATTGAATTAGAAACTTAATAGAAACTTGTAGGTAAAAGTGATTTGTCTTAGTTAATAATATCAGTAGTGGCGACTCGGCCGGCTGAGCGGATCTGAGCGTTAATCCACAGTAGTAAGTTGTCCAAAAAGAGAACGTTGACAAAGATTCAACGATAGAATATCCTCTTGGCTCCCAAATACCGTTTCACCTATTTGAATTTGGTCCGGTGCGCGGGTGACAAGCGTAACAACGATAGTTTCAAACAGAAGTTAATGAAAAACACCTCCCGCAGCGACCCCGTGGCAACGCCCGGCCCGTAACATAGTTACCGCCGCTTTGCACTCATGCGTACATTATCCGCTACGTGTGTGCTACGAAATTCGTAGCGGCTTCTACGGTGTCGTAGCCGCCGGCGGGAATTTGTGGAAATCCAACGAGGGCTGATATGGCGCGCGTGTACATTAAATTTTTACGTAAACTATTTTTGTACGCAACAAAAATATTATTTTGTCCTCATTTTTGTTTAATATTTTTACATATCTGAAACTTACTCCTTACTGTGTCATTACAGAGTTTTTGTAACATAACTCAAACAGCAGTACCGTTTTTAACGATTCTATAACTCTTGGTGGAGTGAAAAATTAGCAACTGAAGCCTGAAATTTTAAATGTTCTGCCGTGAAATTGTTGACTTGTTTACATTATTGGTAGAAACAAATTCTTTAATATTAAAACGAATGTTAAACCTTTGTCATTTTCATTTAAATTAGATCGCTACGTAGCATATTTAAAACAAAAATATCTGAAATGTAATCTAAACGGATAACCATAAATTTAATAATATAAACCGCTTCCCTATATTATCGATTCGTGTACCCATGAAGACGTCGCATCGTAACAAAGCTGTAAGTAAACTAGTGATCGAGCTCCGCCGACTTGTCATGAGATGGGAAATCATGTAGGAGCTAGGTGTCACGCCGACGTTGCTACCTCGGTGCAACGTTTGTTTATTACCTTCAGGAAATTAAATACCTATTATTGTGCACGCTTATCGAATTGTTGCGTTATTTTAATGTACAACTCACTTCCTACTAAATATGAGTTATTCTTACAACCAGTTGGTACACATGATATAATTTATACGGTACCTTCAAAGTTTCATTTTACAATTTGTACTAATTATTCGGGGCCGTTCTTAGACCAACCCGGAGGCAAGATATGGACCGCTATGAGAATACGCTTCAAAAAGATTCGTCATATCTTTCCATAAAAAACTAGCTATATCAAACTGTTATATCGAAGTATTAAAAAATTGTGGCCACAAGCCGTTTAATCACTATATTTGCAGAAATAAAGTGGAAAAAATATAATAATATCATTCGGGTATAAATTGTTCCGTGACGTGCACTACGAGGTAGGGTACCGACTGTCGAGGGCGCCGGTGTCGGCGCGGCTTCCGCCTCGAGCCAGGACTCACCTCGCTCCGGAATGTACAAAGCAAACTTCAGCAATTACGCTCGCGGCCCACAGAATGTAATAACGTATCTTTAAAATTTCAGCGAGGTGCACGCGCACCCCTGCCGCCTCTCTCCGGCTAGGTAGAGACGGTGCCGTCTCGGTCCTACAATATACTTACATAGGTTACGTTAAATCTATTCTTAAAGTTCTAAATGAGAAAGTGCGTTTTCTTTGTCCGTCACAGCGATATATATATTTTTTGAGATAGTTTGAAGGCTGCAGAGTGATAAAGGGCTCGTAATTTTTAAACTTAATTACACCCGTGTCTAGCAGACGGACTGCTAGCGACTATACTAAAGCAGTAGACACATCACAAATATTAAAAGTTGTGAACAATCGTTAGAGTTTTGGTCCACGTCATGTAATATGTAGTAAAGACGATATGGGTTAATAAAACAAACACGTCCATCATGTGACGCCGCCGGCCGAAACCATTACAGTCTCCGGCGCGCCCCCTGTCGGTGCAGATGACAGATCAATTGCGATCACTGGTCGTTCAGTCTTGCGTTCTGGTTTCCAGTTTAATTAACTAGTACGAAGATGTAATTATAGTACTGCGTGCGGCGGCGTCCTACTGATATATCATATTGTAACATCGTTCGTATACGGTTATGCATTTGTAATGTTTTTATTCGGGATGTAGGTGTACGTAATGTACACTTGCATATCTCAGTCGCGATACACGCCACATGTGTTCTAACGCGTTAACAACATTGCTATGAAAATGTGGTCCACAAATCAGCGCGCATTTAGTTTATTAACTCGCTAAGCGATACTCCAATTAACGGAAAATCTCCATTTGGGTGTAGCCGTTAACACTAATCTAACGCAAATGTGGCAGTGGTAGCAAAAAATATTTAGTTCCGAGATGTCATCCATTCAATGAAATCCACGTCGCATTTTCATTATTGCACACAAGCCACTTAGCTGTAAGCAATTATATAACATTACGCTCGTAATACGTACATTATAATGAACAAAAATGTCGCTGCGGTGCTATGAAAAATTAAAATAGGTTACAA
Source organism: Calpodes ethlius (assembly GCA_018251375.1). Taxonomy (NCBI): domain Eukaryota; kingdom Metazoa; phylum Arthropoda; class Insecta; order Lepidoptera; family Hesperiidae; genus Calpodes; species Calpodes ethlius. The sequence continues at coordinate 17,518 of DWPA01000437.1, forward strand.
TGTAAACTAATAGAGAATTAGTTGGAGCTTATAGTGGAGCGCGGGTCGTGCTCTATCGCGGCTCCACACTTGAATCACTTAGCTGCCTCCGCACAGTTTGTACAACGGGAGCACACAGTAACAACAGTTAAAACTAAACAATTATAGACGCTCACACGCGACATCCTCGCGAAAGGATCTCCGTGTCGCAGATGGCGCGGCCAACACCAATGAGAATTCAGAATCACCTATGATTCAAGAACAAACGTCGTTTTTACGTATTATTACGAGGTGGTCCGTCACTGGTCGTTCGTAACCTAACACAAGCATTTAGGAGTCTAGAGATATGCGACACAGAATTCACCAGTAAGCGAGATTTACCACGGTATCACCGCTCACCAGCAGCTCGCCAAAAGCTGCTTTGGATTTTTTATGGATGTTACCATATAACCAAGTGTTTTTATTCCATATTCAACTCAAACACATTTTGTAAATATAGGTACGTTATACGGAAGACCTGAAAACTTTAATGAAATAAAGTTACAAGTAGTGTATCCATCACGCTGTATTTCATGTTTAAACCGTATTTTATTGCGATTTATTAAAACCGCGCAGCGTCCAGTGTTATCGCTTTGTTTCGGTAAATGAATTGTCTTCGAGTTTCATTCTTGAACATTTTATCAGTTTTCATGCTCGAACAATGGCGTCAGCTTTATGAGCAGCTCTCGACGTTCTTCGTTTCAGCGTATTCACAGTGTACTGTCTGTCGCGGTGTCGGTAATCACTACTAATGCTATAAAGAGAAGAAAAAATTTCACGTGACTGATTCCTCAACACGATAATATAACTATCGATATCAAAAATATGAATTTGTACAGCAGGTTGCCTTTATAGCCTTGGTCAGTAGTAAAGAAGAATTTTAGGAATCTCAACCTCTAAGAGTATAAAATTGAGTTTTGAAAGTTTATAGGAGTAGGGGAGGTAAAAATTTGTTTTGTTTTGTTTTGAAATTTCGATATTTTGCACTAAATTTAATTGTTCAATTTAAAACAAATATTTAAAACCAATTGGGGATATCTTCATAAGTGACTTTTGTCCGCGCAACATCACTCGTACTAAACGCTGTACTACATACCGGTTATACCATCGATACTGTATTCAGAGACGGTCCATATAAAAAAGATATCCCGACAGACTGTCATATGAACGCCTGGCCCAAATCCTTTAAGCTGAAATGTTTCTAACAAAATTCCTTTATATTAAAGACAAGGTTTCAGGAGGGAGTTTTCAGCTACGTTCTGATCAATGTTTGAGAGAGAGATGGAGAGAGAGACGTCCGTCGGTAATTATTGTTCGCTCGTGAATAATGCAATCGGCGCTGATAAAAGCATATTATACTTTTCAAACTATTACTTTATTGCTTTGTCGTTTTCACGGAAAAACTGCGGAGTGAACGTTGACTACGTCCTTCAGGTTTTTCCCCTTTTCAATTACCATATTTCTGGAGCTGAGTAACCATTATGTACTTGGAGATTGGTTTAGTAATCAGTGGTTAGTTTAAAATCCATGTGAGCGCAGTGGGAAGCTGTTATTTTTACTTAAATAGGGAGAATGACGAGGGACGTTAGCACATACATACCCACGCACACATATACACCTACACACAGTCCAAAATTTAATATTTCATTGTTTATATTGGCCGCATCCTATAGAGCCATTTCCGGCAAATTACTCTGATATTATGATTAGCGCTAGTGAAATGAAACATAACTTACTTGTACTCAATATTATGTTAAACCACCATTTATAACCGCACTAACACATGGGTAGACGCGTTACAAGACGCTTCTTGGTTGAAGCGCTGAAACCAACTGCCCGAGCGGACCGGCTCCACTCTCCATCTAATATTTTATTATCTTACTACCCTCAACAATAAAGTTGTGATCACGTGGGAGAGCCGGTTGTCTGTGACCATTGGTTCCGTCGAAGTATTCAAGTATTTAACTATTAGTATTTGAAAATCAAGTATTAATTTGATATTATAATGATGTAATCCAGTCAGTGTTGCTGTACAATATTATCTTCATCTTCATAAATAAATGTTTTACCTGAACCGTTAGAAGTTTTAGTTGTGTATAATACAATATGTTATGTATTAAAGTTTTATTTTATGATTTATCTGAACGAATTATGAATTGTATCATTGGAGTGACGTGGACTGCTGTATGTGCCCCACGGCGCCGGAGTGCGCGCTCGCTCCGAGAAACAACTATTGTTTAACATGAGAGGTGCGAGCGACTGCTGTATTTGTACTAACCGGCTTGCATCTATCACGGTTACTTACTTTTATGGTTCTCCGTATCAGACGGGACGGCAAAACCCCTATTACTTAAGGAAAGCTGTTTACTTTAAAGCTTTTGTGGGCCGTGACGACTTTCGAATAAACTTATAAAATTACTCAAGACGCGTAGCCTTTTATTATTTTGTTGATATAACAACACTTTTTCCCATAAATAACAAAAAATACACTTTGGTATAATCAACCTACGTTACTTTGAATTTCAATGTAACTGTCCTATTTCCTTTTCAAATTGATGTAACCAAATAATAAAAAAATAATACCACCTAACCCATTTTATTTTATTCAGCCGTCCGCCGCTCGAGAAAACATCTTGCTCTAAATTTCGTCCACTCGAATTCAAAGTTATTGGCAGAAATATAACAGTCGTCATATGATCTCAATGGTATTAAATGGCCTCGTCCTCGTCCTCGCCGAGCACCTCAATCGAATCAAGTGATGAATGGAGCCGATTACGTTAACGTGGAGCGTTTAGCGTTATCGCGCCGACACACGCATTCATCAATCATAACGCGTGCAGCGCCCGCCGGTGGTCGCCGCCGGTGGACGCGCCGCGCGGTGAGTGCGGGCGCCCCTTCCTGTGCATAATTTTTAATTAAGCAGCTCGCACGCTCGCACGCTGCGAGTTCATTGCGCCGGCGATAATTTTCACTTACGATGCAATTTATCGCCCTAATTATCGTGCTGGTTCACTCAAAGCACTGCTGCATGAATAATTTTACTTGAATACAATATTTAGACGTTAATCTGTGAAATTGTTACATTATCGCCGGGATAATTGATTGACTGCATTGAAATCGCAAGAGGGTAGACAAGTTAACGATTGGTAGACGACGACGTGAGGAGGCGATCGAACGTCGAGCGCCGACGGCGCAGAGGAAGATCTTTGAACCTCTTACGTAAATTTGCGGCAGAATTTTAGGACAAGTGCAATAATTTAGGCCAATGTTTTAAAAGAAACGGAGCTATTTATGCGATACTCCGCACAAGGCCCACTCGTGTATTTCCGCCGCGAGAGGGCGCTGTCCGCCGGAGAGCGCCGGTCCAATTACGAGCAGGCTCTCTTTATTAGTCAAAGGCTTTGCACAAAACAAGAAATGGGGCAAGCTTTAAATCACAAGGTTGTGTAAAAGTGTAGAGAGGCGCTACTTTGACGAGAACCAATTAGTGCGACATTACGCTCCGCGATGCAGATTTGATCGTCTGTTTCGTTCCGTAGCGGCGACCGTGCCGTTACCGACACCTTTATTATTTAATACCTATTCATTATGGATGCACGCACCTCCCTCCCTCTTCCCTCGTAAGTAACGTGAGACGACACTCAACTTGGCCACAGTCTCCTCTGTCAGGCATTGTCGTGTCCATTATTAGAGTGGTTCATTGCGAGGAGACACATCGTGCTCTCAATTGGCCCGTTAATGGAATGCTGTCATATTGAAACTTATTGTTAAGAATAAAAAAAGATAAAAGAGTGTTCTGTATTCTGACTCCTTCCACGCTCACAAAATATCATCGGGAGCGTGCTATCTGTCATCTACAACATATAAAAAATGAATAAATTAGCTGGTTCACTGACTGATAGATCCGTCGAATCTCGGGTGAAACCGCTGAGCCTAGAAGAACATGTTGCACGAGGGTTCCTTGATTGATGTAAGTACACAATTAGAAGACATTGTAGTAAATTCATCCCCTAAAAGGTTAAAATGTTACACACGCATTAATTGAAAACACATTTGTATTATACGATTGTGAACTATAAGAATTTTTATTAAGTGTTTTAGAGTACAAAGTATTATGCAGAGCAACGTCAGACATCGCTATCAGACATGATGTGGGCGAGAGGAGAACATACATATATAAATAATAATAAATCAATTCAGTAGCACTATCAGTAAACTCGCAGTATGATAGTAGCAGAGAAGTACCTACGTTGTAATCGTGTTGAGCACGGTTGAAGGTCAAGTCCCGCACGTCAATGCTCTATTCCATTGGCTCGGTTCCATTTCAGACGGTGCTGCCAAAAGTGGTGGCATACATAGAGTATGATAATACTCAATTATTGGATGCTTAAGAGCCTCACATCGTCTAAATCTATTTTATTTAATTCGGAGACAGCGTGGCGACCAAAAATATAAACCAAAATGTTCACAAACAAATTTTTTCTACCATTGAAATCTTTTTTCTTTTGAGTGATTTCAATAAACAAATGATTCACTGATCAAATTAATTTGAATTAGTTAACCCTTAAATCAAATTAAAATTTTCAACCTTAAATTAATCAAAAATAAAGCCTTCTGTGCCAACAATTTACTAACATGGACAGTACAGTCTAATGAACTAGATTTTTAATCTATAGTTGAAATCAGCAATAAACCTTTCATAGCCATTTCCGCCACTTTTATTCCTTCCGCTCGGCCGCCTGCACCTCCCGCTCACTAATTAAAGTAATGCCAACTATAAATGCTAAAGTGTAACACGGTACCTTTAAACAACGCTCGCGTGTTGTGTTTCACACCATCCGTTAACTAAACAAATTTAACGTGTACAGATTCGGCCCCGACATTAGTTTGGGTATTATTAGCTTTAAGTTTAAGGTGATATCTGTCGACTATCCAATTATTGTCAGCGGAGATTTGAAACTGGAATCCGGCCGGGGTAATAAAGCTATCGTAGTGATCGCGAACTTCGACAAATTTCTGCTGTTTATAGCAACTTAATGTAACTGGAACTTAAACATACGGGTAATTACTGAATTAGCAAATCAAGTAACGCAACATCGATTATGCACGGACATCATTTAGTGATTTGTTATTAATGTACATGTGGACAAGGGGAAAGGGAAGACTACGGGTTGAAGTAGCATACAAGTACTATGCTATTAATGTTTCTGGTTTTGGTTTATGATTTACCTACGGTCGATTTTTCACATTTTTCTCCGGTTGGGGACGTTATTTTGGCATGACGTGGTGGTATGCTGCTACAGGCTACAGCAACTGGCTGATACTGAAAAATCATTTTGTCGTGCCTGAAGCCCTCCGAAAGCCTTGACACTCTTCGATGAGTTCCACACCTCACCCGACGGTCAATTAGATAAATTAATCAAATCACTCGTTAGTTCTGTTCACAAAACCACGATGTAATAAGTTCTTTTGATAGATTTCTAACTCTGTCCGCTGATGTTTTTCTTTTTCACACGTAAGTTCGTCGGCCGCGCACTCGACTCAATTATTCCAGTCTATAAACGGCCAGAGTCTATTTCGAAGCGGTTTCACCTGAAAAAGTCTCAAAGGAGCCGAGTGCAAAAGAAAAGGCACCGGTTTGCAAATGAGCCGCCGCCGCTCATTGGCGTTTCTTCTAAACTAGAAACGAGCTGCTTTAATGAAATTCGCACTGAAAAATAGCGCCTCGAGCTGCTCGCCGCCCAACTTTCCCTGCAGCGCGACACTCCAATTAATTTGAACTGTATTTTAATATTTTCCGCCGAGTTCCTTTGCGGAACTCATATTTGTCTGCCTAAGTAGCTCGTAAAAGGCTGCTTTGTAACACAGAGCCTCAGTAACGTTTCGGCTGCAAAGGGAAGGCGGGCGTTGACAACAAAGAAATTGGTCCGCGTTGTCGCGTGCAACCGCCAACTAGCGGCGGCTGGCCTTCTGGAATTTACGGTTTTCACAGCGAATGTATAGCATTTTTTTCACATTTTAAAAGAAGAGAGTTCCCTGAGTTCCAAAAATCTATGTTTCAGTAAATTATAAAGTTTCGGTCATACATTGTACACTTGACGAATGAATTGCACCATGTCCTTGTCCAGCGGTACCGTCACCGGACACAGTGGTTTCAGTGACCATTAACTAAATCAGGTAGTGCCAGCAAACCCCGTTTTTAATTGCTCTAAAATTAAATGTCAGAGTTTCGCCACTTTTAAGATAAAGTATCATAGGAACCTTACTGGGTAACAATTTATGGACTACGTCGCCGCAACTTTGCATTTTGTCCACTTGTACCGCTATAGGAATCTGGAATATAAAGCTATCCAGTGTTCACTGATACAAGCCATGGGGTTAATGTCAGAGTGGCAGTAGAAAATAATAGTTTTGAAAATTAGAAACACATTATTATACCGATAAGGAGAAGCTTTCAGTTGATGGTAAAGTTTAGAACGATCCCGTGCATGGTATACGCGTATTATTGTCATAATATTGAAGTTAAAAAAACAACGATTTCCTGCCGCCGCCCGTTGGCCGGTATCCCACCGCCCGCGCCGGCACAACAACGAAAGAGAGCCGGTAATCTCGGGCCGGAGCTTCAAACAATGAAAGATTACTTTGTGTCGCATTACGTCGCTGTATCGGTGATCTATCAATATGCCCCGAGCCGGAGATCTGTATCTCGTCTCCAGCTCGCCTCCTATATCCTACAGATAAATGGATAACTTGAGATATACGTCCAAAATGTGAGACTTTTGTGCTAAGGGGCCCTGCAGTTCGGCGGGCGGGTAGCGGAACGTGTACCGGACTAGGGCTGCATGTAGTATGTTTTAATGTTCAGGTAAAGTAACTAGAGATGTAGCGATTTATGAAAGTAATTCTGTTAGGTACTAGTAAGTACATAAGTAAAATACGATCTGTGCTATCATACGTTTTTGTCATTCCCACCGCTATGATCACAATATCCGCATGTTAAATCTTACTGCATCATATTTAGACAGTTTTAATTTTCAGCTGTTGATAATAATAAAACTGTTATTGTATGCACCTCCTGATGTAGCCATAGTGTGGTGTTATCTGCATCCAAATTTAATTATAAGCAGACGCTAAATCCATTTGGCATGGCGCGGGCGAGGCGCGGGGCGCGGGGTGTAGTTGGCACCAACTCCGTGAATAAGTCATTAGTTTAATCGCCCAAAGACTTAGATAGCAGCAATGCCGTGCAATATTAATGGCTCCATTGAACTGGACCCTGGTAAATAACATCTTATGTTACTTGCGATCAAATTAATTATACGGAAAAATAATTATTGTAAGCGATCGTTCATAATCATACTTATTAATTTTCTCCGTTAATTCTACAGGAATAATTAAATATGAAGCGAAAACGACACCCTTTATGACAATGACGATTAGGTAGCCGTATGCGTGTATCGTGTAAAAATTAAAGAGGGTATCAAAATCCAGTGTTGCTACACACACATAAAATCAGATTTAAATAAATAACAAACAAACATTCTTAATAATATGTTTCCAAACAATTGATTGATTAAACGATGGTGACGTCATTGTATAGGGCTCTTTATGGAGATACCGCGGACACTGGACAACCTTTGATCCGGATAGGCATCTCATATATTATTTTGTAGAACTGTGTGTTATTTCGGCCCGCCGCCCCGCCGCCCCGCCGCC
>DWPA01000438.1:0-25251 GCA_018251375.1 Calpodes ethlius
TGTCAGTTTTTTGGAAATGTTTTTATTTTTGACACTGGGACAAAATATTTGACTTCCGGCAACTTAAATTCGTATATAGAATAATAAATATTTGTATGAATATTGTTTTACTCTTTCAACAATACCATACATTTGTATGCATATATTATTGTAATACTAAATGATTAGTTAGCACTTATTTTCAAACTGCTGTTCACTGAAAGGTTGACTGGGTGAATTTGATTCTTCTTCTTGTACTATATCATTTACAAACTGTATATACTCGTATTACTGTATATTGGTATATGATTAAGACTCCTATCGTTACTTTTGTTATTAGTTAAATTTTATGAGTGTTGCTATTTATATCTTCCTAAGTTCCGATTTTTGTGGCTTCTAAAAATATTCCTGTAGTTCTATTTATTGGTAGGCACTTGCTCGTAAAGCAGCAACACTGGCTATTAGAAAGGTACTGAGATGAAAATTTATCACCTTTGGATAAAAAAATACAGTATTTAATTCCATGTTACTGCTACAGTTCTTAAATATTAAACTACGGGTAACACTGAAAGTAAATTGTTCGTTATTCCTATGTGATATTTGTGGCGTCCTTGCTAACGGAATAATGATATTATTTATGGCCTGTTGCCATTCATGTGGTGAGTTCCGTAATTGCATAGCAAGAGATGATTGCACTAATCTAATAATAATATTAATACTATTTTCATTTTACTTTTAAGCGCCATAAGGAATATTTTCTGAAAATGGCGGCAATATTATATATGTCGTATTATTTACGTAAATAGCCAACAAAACAGGCAGGCCATATGATATGGTCATTATTGTCCATGGATTTTTATAACACCAATAACAATGCTGATGCTGGAATAAATAGAGCAAGAATGCATAATTATATAAGTTAATTTTTAAATGAGGGTACCTGGCATAGCGGATAAAACTGTAGGGATTAAATTGAGGGGTACAGAATCCATTGACCTCGGAAAGGAGTTATCTGGTCTCATATCCTCATCCGTGGTTCAGTAGGGCACATAATGAACAGGGGAAGTTGGGTCGAATGTAAGAGAATGTAGACCTAGTATACATGTAAAAAACAAAGTGATCCCTATATATGAAAAGTTGATAAAAGAGCAATTGGTCACCACTGCTCATGTATATCTGCAACATCAAAGAATTCTAAGCTGCACCACGAAATTCTAACCAAGATCTATTTTATTTTGTACCTCCGTATACCTACGGTCTGTGTGACACATATTATGAAAAGTTATTTAAATTTTTTCCTCAAAAATCTCAATTTTATGTAACGCGGAACATCAGGAATACTTTCATATCTGTTTTACCGCCATGCGACATTACAAATTCCAAAAAATATGAACAAAATTCCAGGACGGCATAAGTTTTTAATTAAACTCTTATGAATACGTATATTTGTTTCGCCAAACAAATTCAAATTAAAAATAAAGGCAGTCACACAATGCTAAATCTTATTTAAATACTTTTGAAGTTCATACTGGTTATATGTTTTAACTTGATATTTACTAGAGTAGTTTAAACAGTTTAACACTTAAAAATCAAGTATAATGATTAAACGTTTCGAGCTATTCATAATAAAAGTTGCTACTACAGAAAAAATCGGTGATGCACTTCATAGTCTTTTTACTCTAGTGACTTCAATTCATTAGCATCCAACGCAAGAAGTGGTTTTTTCTTTATAATTAAAGAGGTTTATAGAGTGCTTCCTCCCGCTGCTCCGTTAGCGGAGAAGTGAAATCTTAGGTATATAGTTCTGCTTTCATAATTAATTTCTGAAATGCACGTTACATTGAAAAATGTTCTGTATGTGGGAAACTGACACATTGAAACTTAGACTACTATAACTTCAGTATTAGAACAAAAATTTCCAAACGCTGTATATTTCAGAAATATGAGTTCTAATAGTTACTTTGTGAGAATTAGAAAGACTGATATTTCCTTTTTGAGTTTCGAGCATTATTTCTTCTCTTTGAAATGAAAACGGCACGATATTCACATCAATGGTGTAATATAATATATATAGATATAATCATATCTTGACCTATTCTGATGAAACAATGACAAATGTGACAACGTGACAACACACTGTGAGAGGAGACTCGAGCCCTATAGTGGGACACTTATGGGTTGTGACGATGAATGGCATCGTAGGAGTTTAGATAACACCTAAGAAATGGAAGCAGAAATCAATGGGACACTACGGCTACTAATGTCATAAATATTACAAAATACTCATTAAAGATAGATTTATAACTGTAGAAGTGTAGGCAAAGAGGCATTCTATTGAAAATATATTACTCCTACAAATATACAAATTAAGAAAAGACACGGTGTGGGTTCTTGGTTTGTTAAGGTTTTTTAAATGAGAGTGGAATCCGAAATTGCCCGATATAATAATTATCACATAGATACTGAAGAACATATTACAAAATTTTTTGAAAACTTAAAGAAATAGATTTCATGCATGCGCATTATGGTACCAAAAGAACTTAACAAACGCTTACATAAGCATATTTTCGCACAAGAGAATCCTTTATTATATAAACAAAATAAATAAGACACCACTAACATTCAGGACCCATGAAAATAATGTTCACAACCAACAGTCGTCACTTAATGGTACGATTCTAAATTTAGCGTTCAGAAATCAAATTATTTTCATTAAGTTCAAAGCATCAACGACTTCAGACACACTTTGAACTGATATGAATTCGAAGTTGAAGGTTTTAACAAAAAGCTGGAAACCTGTTTAAAATACATAAGCGAGGATTACACAACATTTTCGGTGATCTTAATATTTAGGTGAGATCTTCCAGAAACAGCGTTTCGTATAAATAATCCTATCTTAAACTATATATCACGGGTAGACTGAGACTAAAGTTCAATGCAAGATTCTTAACCTTTGGGAATGTCTCAAGAAAAGACAGTTCCATTGAAAGGTTAGTGGTGCAAGACCAGGCGGAGGATAAAAGTTTCAGTACTTTCAGAGAACTGTCACCATCTCTCTGGACTGACTTCATGAATAGTTTCTATCAACATCACAATCTCATGAGCTAATAACGCAACAAATCAAGAAAAATCTATTACATATTTCTTATCAACTTTTAAAGAGTGTATAACTAAACAGAGAAAAGGATAAATGAAAAACAAAAACGTCCCAAGTTCATTTGCCAACTAAATGGCTTTTGACACAGCTTAATGATATCTAATGGCAAGAAACGAGACGTAAGGGCTAACGTGCCCTGCAAAGTAGGACACTGTTTATAAAATTTTAATGTTGCCTTGTTTTTGCCAAACTCGGTCAATCAATTACAATTTATACAAAACCTCGGCCTTGACGCGTGAAAGTATGTGTTAAATAACAAATGATTTACGAATAAATGTAAGATTAAATAAAGTTCTTATTTTGTTACCGTCTTATTAACCCTGGGATTGTTAAATCATGTTTTAAATTTGTCTATAATTAAAACCGCATGCAAACATACCTATAAAAAAATATGATTTAAGTGGAATTTATAGAAGTTTGCTTCAGTAATCGGCTTTGGATTAATCTAGAGTTTCTCGTTTTTAAAATAAGAAAACGTATCTGAAAAGTAATTAGGATGGAATCAGATTTGGTTTTAGGATCGGGGCACGATGAGAAATTGAGCTAAATGTTTGGAATTCATTTTAATGCGACTGAGTTTTAACGACGGTGATTTAAATGATTGGAAATATGAACCTCTTTTATTTTTATTAATATATATGTATTTATTTTGTATTATAAATTAGGGAACAAAATAGGTTGAATATGTTGTTTATTAAAATTAATACAGTTGTGAAAATCTTTTTTGTTGTTTCTTTCTGTAATAATTAAACATTGTTTTATAAAGCGTGTAGTGTGAAGCGCGAAGCGATAATCTTAAAAAAAATTCATGGTTTCTATTATAATACGTATACAATTTTAACATACAGGATAACTAGATTTTAACCTTAGTGGCTTGTTGAAGTTGGTACGTGCGTTTTTAATTTCTAACTTTTACATTATTCCGTGAGTGAGGTGAGTTTCATTATAAATTAAATTAGGAATAGTTTATGAAGAGCTGTGTTAGAACGAATCAAAGAGATGTTAATGAATGGAAGTGTAATATAAAAAAGATGATGAAAAGATAACGTGGTCACAGTCAATTTATTTATTATAAACTATACAGAAAATACTGTAATATTATCTTAATGTACAGTAAAACTTATTATTATTCGCTTCGCTCAGTTTCAAGTCCGAGTTTTACCAGAAAATATTAATTCAGACAGCCAAAAAATCATTTAACGCTGGGTTACCGCTAACACACAAGAAAATTGCAAAAAATGAGGTCACCTTTACAGCTTAATTAAGTTTGACGTTCACCCTGAAGTCATTAATAATTTTACTTTGTCCATTCTGACGCACTTTCGTAAATTATTTTTTTATTTGTTAATTACTCAAGTTGTTATCTTTTGATTCTGAAATTCAAAGAGCAACTAGGCCGTGCTAATTAAGAAAATTTTAGAAGAAAATAAACGAGGAACAATTAGGATAATAATGTTAATTAAAATATTATTTTATATCTAACAATGACCGGGTTGGCAAATAAATTATCGTCGTAATATAGCGGTTTAGGTTACTACAATACAAAGTAGATAATTATTAGTGATAATTAATAATTATTATTTTAATAACAGCCAAGCGTATATAGATCTTGCAAGTTCGTCTTATATTTTAAAATTAAGTCCATACCTACATGATAACTTTATCATGTTTCATTTAAATTTGTAAGTATGTAGATTATTACTGAATATGACAGAATAGATAGAACGCAAATACAATTCTTCCTCAGCGGTACCATCCCTCCACCGATTTCTGTCGTGTAATAATTGTCTTTAAAAAAATGTATTCTAGTTGGAAGGATATTTGTTGCCGGTGGCACTTATACTAGAGGCGACTATTTGTCCTTCCGGGTAACAAAGCATCTAACTAACGATTACGAACTAGAGGATTACTTATTTTATTAAGAGGACCAAACAATTCTAACAGTCCTAACATCCACGTTCCTCTTATTGACACATAATAACTATCTAATTTCTTGTTAAAACGTAATTGTATCAGGTTTTACTAATATCTTCAGTCACTTCTATAGTCTTATCTGAGATTTTTCACAGGTAGGAGTGGCAGAGGATGGTGATAATGCACGCTTGTTTTCTATCCTTATCCGATGAAAGAATATTATCCAACAGTTAGCAAATGGTCACGGTTGGTCATGGATGCAGTAATATAACAGTTATCATCGATGCATTGCAAAAGCGGAGGACGACTTATTATTACGAAGTGTACGAAACTACAATAGAAGCATTTCAGGTTTGATTTTAGATGAAATCCTTGCGAATATAAACCTTAACACCATGCGTTAGTACTTTCGGGATAAAGCAAAGGAGGTTGGCTTGGACTCAAAACTTACCACTATTTTCACGACTTATCCAACTCTTTGCTTAATTTTATCGTTTACAATCAACACAAGCCATGAACGTTTCAAAGGAACATAACACGGATTTATGGCAAGTCTTTATTACGTCATATGACGCGTCGTATCACACAGAGTAGGGCAATGTATTATCGTTTGATATAATAAGATGATTTTTTTATTTCTATTTCCCTCGTATTCCGCTCTCGTTGGTATTTTTTATAATTTTTTTATAAAGTTATTTTTACTGTTTTCACTTATTTACTGAAATAGATCCATACCTTATTTACTATCTATCTTTTAATGCTCGTTGCGTCGTTATAGATTTACAGAAAAAAGTATTTTTTCGCAATTTCTATTTACATAATAAAATTATGTTTATCTAAAAAATGCTTAACTTGTTTAAAAATACTATCCTGTATATATATCCTTAAGTTTACTCCAACAATTATATCCGAAAAAATCTAAATTCCATTTTTATCTTACATAGTGTCTGAATTAGAAAGACTTCTTTGTCTATACACAGTATAAATATAAAACAAAGTCACTTTTCCGATTTTTCTTTTGTCTCTGTTAACTCCTTGCGAACCTCGCACCGCATTTTGATACGGTTTTCACCAATAGAACGAGCGTTAGGCAAGGAAGGGAGGAAGTGTAAAAACTTTGAAACGATTTGGGAAAAAACTTTTGTGAACATTTATTATCGGATACCTATGAGTAACGCTTGGTTAACCTTGAAAGATAGATATAGATAAAGTTTTAGAAAAAAACCTGCAGGAAATTCACAATAATTAAAGACTTATGTGGAAAATTAATCAGTGTGATAAGCATTTCCTAAATGGTCCAAGGTACGAGGAGAAGACGTAATACAATAAGTAAATCAATCAATTAAAACAATTTGATAAACAAATATATATGAATATCTTCAAACACAGTTCAATGGTTTGCTGCCATATCATCAGGCCCTGGGATGGTGTTTAATGATAGAGCTGTGCAATAGTAATATTACCAACAGCAAATAACTTTAAAAATGATTCAATTGCTATGATCCGTTAAAAAATCGCTGTTTATCATTAGATTACTTCAAAAAATCCTCATTATATTTAGGTGAGAGTTACTAGAAATAATTTTCTATATAATATCGTCAAACAATACACGTTAATCAAACCGTTTTCGAGTAATCAGTGAACAATCTTATATAATAAAAGAAATACCATAATATAATATAACCTGGACGAATTAAATGAATTGAATGAAATTATTTACTCTTCCATTTTTGAAGCCAATTAAAAACAGTTCTCTTTCAGGGCCATCATTGCACTTGTGCACAAGATTTTAGCTTTAATTTCCGAAAATTATTATGTTTTAACTCACTTGCTGATTCAGTAGTAAAAGTGAAAAAATAAAGTGAAAAGTAGCTGTAAAAATGCGGTCTTTAGTGCAAAGGCATTTGAGAGTGAATTAATGAAGGAAAAAGTGGTGCGACCGCATTCCCCAGAAGCAGGTTTATGAAAGCGTTTGTTTTAAAACACCGCCTTTTTGGAATTTTCTAATGAATGTAGTATTAGCATACAGGCGAGTAAGTAATCTTAGGAGAAAAAGCGGTAAGGCTAGTGCTTTACCGGAGTTTGTTATTCCTACTCACACTTACGGCTTAAGGCTAAGTATCAGACACATCTTTAAGCAGTGTTACTTTTAAAATAACCATCCAACACCCAATTATTCTCATACTAAAATGTTTTTGGCATTAGTTTTAAAAGCACTAATATGTCTGAGCAACCAGATTTACTGAATTTGAAGTTTGGTCCAATCATATTGAATCGTATTGCTAATATAAATAAAACTTAGTTTACTTCATTGCCTCCTTACAATTCCTTCCAATGATATTAAAGCTATTTAGTATGATAATAAAACCTTGTACAAACTTAGTCATTAGGGCAAAATGCCCTAATTTACTGAACCTAAATAATTTCAAAACACTGTGAATAGGAAGATCCATTACGTCTCATCCTGTTACGGTTTGTTTAATTCTCAGCTGAAATTCAGTTACGTATATATATCTTTACAATTTCTAACAGTTTTCGTTTAAGATCTAATAGCATCGTGTTCGCGTATATTTGTGAAAAATATAAGGTCTCAAGTGGAGTTCTAGCAAACTTTAATTTAATTTTGTAACCCGATACTAATATTGTAGTTTAGTACCGAATACGATAGATATTCTGTTATAAAACAGTGGTATATATATAATTTTATAATAGATGTATTGGTAAGTTAATTAATTGTAACTTAAAATGTAAACTAACTGCAAATAATATTTATTTGTTATTACAGTATGCTATTTACATCTTAGAAATAAACGTGAACACTGTTCATACAACATCGACTTCCCGAAGACCGATATTATGCTCGTGGAGAAATGTTATTTTAAAAAGAAATACAGACCGTTCCACAGAACTCGTAGCAGTCAGGAATTATTCAAAGAATTTTCATTCCATCGGAAAAAGGCCGAACTACATCGCTTTAATTTCGCGTAACAAGTTACGACCCTCAAAGCGCTCGGAAATATGGAACTGTAACAATCGACTCCATTTATTGTGAAACACTGGTCAAAAAGAGAACTATAAATTGAACTTGCAGAGTGAAACCTTTTACAAAAAATATTTAATTTAAAAAAAAAATTCGAGCGTTACTTTGCGGTTATTAACGCGACTCACAAAGCGGTATTTAATTTACGGTGCCTTAATGACCGGCACATATGCTTAAAAGGTCTGAGAGTAAACGAAAGTTAAAAGCGGCGACCTGCTTAGTAAATGTGTAACGTAGATTATTTTTATAAATGGAATGAGAGAAATTTTATAGGGATTCGTGCCGTATATGACTGGTAAAATCGAAACGAACGAAATATACGAAAATGTCTATCGTTTCAGCGATTTCGTTTCCAACCAGAGTAGGTACTTGGATTTTCCGTAGGAAAATTCCTGCATTTATTTCTTTTAAAGCACGCTGTCGAATTTTATACAGTTTTTAATATTCAAAGATTTTTTGGGGGGTACGATATGGATGTTTTTATCATTATTAAATGTATATTAAACTTTTAAATGTTAATCGCGGCTTCATTCGCGTGAGAAAAAAAGAACAGCATTTTTTTGCTTGTCCAATCTTCTCTGTCATTGGCGGAAAAACGCTTTCTCGCGTGTTAAACACTTTCTCTAATTTGGTTGAATTATAAATTCTTTCTGAATGAAATTATAAGATCTTTCCACTGAAATGAGATGTTTTTTCGCAGTAAGGAATAGCCTATGGCACTCTTTAAGCTCCACTTTCCACGCTAAATATCGACAAATGAAGCTGTAACTATTATTATACATACATATTAATTTAATTACCTATAAAAATTCATAAACTTATCATATATTATGATTATCTTTTTTATTTATTTATTTAAGCTTTATTGACCGTATTAAATTACAGTTCAAATGGCGAGTTTAATGCTCAAAGCATTCTCTAACAGATAACCATTGGACTGAACTGAACTGTACGAAAGGCGGTTTTACAAAACTTACATTTAGTTCACACGTACATAGTTATATACAAAGTACATCTTTACAACTTTTATTTAGTGTGAATGAAACAAAGTACGTCTTGGAATAAATAAGTATCTTAATTCCGTAATACCTCACTATGACAGGACACGGCTCTCATAACTGCGGAGGTTTACAACGTATTCATCCAAATTGCTCTACGATTGACACAGCGAAATATTTATATAATGTAAGCGATGAAAATGATAAGCATTGTTTTAATTTTTTGTGTGGTTAGTGGCACTTACGCAAAACATAGGACAAATCACACAGGCAATTATTTCAAAACTTATTAAGATCTACTAATAATTTAACCTATGTATATGTTTGAAATATTAACTGTAATTGTATTAAAGTATTATAGGTGAAAGAGAATTTTGTTGGTGTAATATTTGTCATGATATCGTGAAGTCGCTGGCTACTACGTTGTAAGTTTGAATAAGGGGCATGTCCAAAAGAGGTTTCTCTAATGTAATAAATTCTGAATATAAATAAGTTTAAATAACAAACTTATGATGACAGTTTATATATTGTAGCTTCATTTAATAATCTATATAACTTCAAAAGATTTGTCCAAAAATATTGCTTAAGTTTTCTATTAATTTGCTTCAAAAATAATTGCCGTATCACTTTTTTCATCGGACAATGTGTCAAAGCTGTCACGTCAACTGTCAATCAAAGGAAATAACCAATCAC
This sequence comes from Calpodes ethlius, assembly GCA_018251375.1. Taxonomy (NCBI): domain Eukaryota; kingdom Metazoa; phylum Arthropoda; class Insecta; order Lepidoptera; family Hesperiidae; genus Calpodes; species Calpodes ethlius. Next base: position 9,782 of record DWPA01000438.1, read on the forward strand.
TGCATACAATTCAAATAACAGGAACACTGTACTTGTCATGTCAGATACTTTTTGACATTGCATCCTCTTGTTTGGCCGATTTCAAAACATTACTCATTTTACGATGTTTTTTTTCTGAAATCGGGAAAATCTAGCAATAATTATATATCTTTTATATTAATGTATCTCCCTTATAAGGTTTTCTCAAAGATTTTCGGAGCATATTATTACGGGAAGCGGGCTTATTCATGCCTACTATTTGACTTCTACGATTTTTAGAATGGAATAATTCTACATCGCGGATTAATCCGTATAATTTTACTATATTCTTATAAGCACTTATACATTATAGATTCACGACACTACCTCCTCCATTTCGTTTGATGATATTTCATTAAAATTTTGCGAGTGCTTTCGTTTATCAAGTTTAAATTTACTTTAAATATATTAAATTCTAACTCCTTTATGCCAAGCCTTACTTTAAACGAGTTATAAACTAGCTCCTTCTCGTTTGAAATAAATATCTTTACATAGATCTTTAATTTGTTTGTAACTTCTATTAAAATTTATTTCTTGCGCTATGATTACATTTGTGGTTGTCATGTTTCAATTACATTGTTAAGTTAATGTTAAGTTTATCTTTATTTCTCCTTAAAAGTCTCTTCTATCTATCTATCTTCTATTATTCTATCTATCTTTAAGTCTAAATTATCTGTAAGATCTATAATTTGCATCATATTTAGGTATATGTTTTATCTTGTTAGGCTGTAGTTTTATGATTTAATCAGTAGCTGCTCACGACTGCGCTTGCACTAATTTGGAAATTGCCCCAATTTCGTTCCAGAAATAAGGCAAATTAACGTTGAAATATAAATAATCTTGATTGCCTATCCCTATAAATTGAATCAACTTAAAAATATGGACTTATAAGCGAATTTAACTACCTGCTTATTTGTTACATTTGAGCTAAAAACAAAAACCTCTATATTATCTCTCTCATATTATGCATAATTATAGTATTAAAAAATAACAAACAGATCAAAAGTATATCGTGGTTACAACCACAGTTAATACGAGAATATTATTGTATTTAAACAAGACTGGTTTCGTAGTTAGAATCATCATCATCATCATCATTACAACCCATAATTGTCCCACTGCTGGGTTCGGGTTTCCTCTCATAAGACGAGGAGTATAGGCCATAGGCTATCACGCTTGCCGAGAGCGGATTGGTAGACTTCACACACCTTCGAGAACGTTGTAGTGAACTCTCAGCTGTGCAGGTTTCTTCACGATGTTTTCCTTCACCGAAGCTAGTGATAATTAACTTGTAATACGCAAGTAGAATATGCAATTATAATTACACACATATTATCAAAAACTGATCAATCTCTAGACAATATAAAGAGTGGAAAGTAAATAATAAAAAATCTAGTAAAATTAAGTAATTTGTTACATCAGTATGAGTTTTTAAAACCTTATTACCAGAGTACCGGATCTAAGCTTATTAGACTTTATTGCGTATGATTCAGTACTAAATTGAGTATGATTGTAAAAAAACGTATTAAAAAACAGTTTGCTAGTTATAGATATAATTAGTAACATATAGACAATAATGTTTAAGTTCAGGTTTGAAATAATTTACGAAGGATATTTCTACTGTTCCTACTAAAGTATTGATTATTAGTGTAATAATAATAGCAGTTTCTTATTCACGGGACAATTTGAATTAAAATTTGTGCATAATACATTAAGTTATTTGCAATAAATTTTAGATTCATGGTTTGGTTAAGATCTTAATATACATAGTAAGCTCTCACCCCGAAATATTTCATATTTTATGAGAAATGTCAGTTTCAATAGTTTATTGCGGTAATTAAATAGACCTACCAGTTGATAAATACGTTATTTTATTTTGTAGAAAATAATCAAAATTTATTATATTATTTTATTTAATATTGCGAAAAGTTTCAGTATTGACGGTTTAATAATATTTTAAAACGATGTAAAAATCGTAAGTTTTACTTTTGATATAAATTGGAATCTTTTAATACTTTTTCTCGTTTGGAAATTCAATTTCTTTGAGTACCAGTTCCAAGTGTGTGTATATAATGTGTTGTCGATTACTGAATTCCTATTTTTCTGTTGCTTCGAAACTATTGCAATTATGTGGGATAAAAGTCTTATACGGATTATGGAGGATACAAACTAGGCGTACAAAGTTACTTCATCTACGAAGATGTTACAAGTAAGCCGAGTGTTACTAAGTTTGTTTATTAAGAAAGCAAACAAGTTCAAAATTAAAGCGGCAATGAACTTAACATTGTGAGATTAAAGCATAACGTGAAGATTACAGCCAATATTACGTTAAGAAAATTTGTGTATCTTCAACCTTACTATAAGTAATTAGATTCAGGGTTTAAACAATATACAAGTTACTTAAGCTAAGGTAGATTCCACCCATTCAACCTTGGTTCTACATAGGCTTGGTGTAGACGTGACTTTATTATTTCCAAGTTTTAATTGAACACCTGCAAAAAGATTAGCTGTAATGCGGCATAGAATGTCAAGTTTTCTTTTTTATAATCTCATTTTTATAATTACTTCTTTGTATCTGAAACATATCAATCATTATTTTTTGATATGTTAAGTGTGGAAAGGTTATTTTTAGAAAAGTTTTAGCTTAAAATACAGTTTACTAGATTTTTAGCTTTCTTACCTCTTTAGCTATTTTGTTCAGGGTCGGTGTAATAGTATCTTTTTCTTATTTTTTTCTTATTCGGCGTAGCTTCTTCACTAACTCTCTTATCTTTTATATGTCCCTCACACAATTCATCCATATATTATTTGGCTGTGTTCTTCTTCTTTGTCCATCCACATTTATATTTTTTACTGTTCAGGTTATTGAGACAAAACCTCTCACTTCATTAAATGCCAATATCACCACGTTCAGATCCCTTTAAGCTTTTTACTCTGAATATCTTTTGCACGCTTTCTTACTTTTTTAATGCGAACACCAACGTCTATAAACTAGTCAACTTACGATAAGTTGTTATCTTTGTGACACCTACCTATGCGTTGCGCAAACGAAAGGAACAAAAAAAGAAACAACTGACTCTTTTTGCGGTCGTGATCAAAATTCCGCGAATATGCTTCGATCATATTTTCACCTTTTCTGCAACTTTATACTTTATGCCTTATTACTGTCAATCATTGTTTATATAAATCCTGTGCCCAAATAGGTATATACATAAGTGTATACCAGTTCAGTTCGCTGCAGCTTCAAAAAAAGAATCAATACGGAGGATGATATTATATGCCACTAAGCTTCTAGTCATTACGCTTCGGCATTAGTAATATTGTAAAAGCATATAACACAAAAACCTACGTCAACAAAAACTTTAACATTTTGCGTAATCGCGAGTTAATTTATTTTTACGCTGCGTCGTGAAGTTTTAGGTCTATATTCAGATTTGGGGTCTTTCAAAAGATTTGCTTCAAATTGAAGCCAAAGAGACGTTTTCTTTGAATAAGTCATTAAAAACAAATTATAGAAATCTCAGCGTAACGGCAAATTTCGTTAATACCACGTGAATGAAAATACTTTATTACAGAAAGCAATAACGTTCACTTAATATTGTTTGTATTTTCATTTAAGATTACTTTCGTCCATTTCTTTGTATTATTAGTAAATGATTTTACTAATATTTGGTATATGAGTATTTCTTTTTACGTTTATGTAATGAGTTACAGTTGGTAGCACGAGTACCAGTTTTATGGATCTACAAAAATTAAATAAATGAAATACTAACGAGCTAAAATTTAATTTGTCACGTAAATGTCTCTCTTTCGGCATGTTCAAAATATCTTGACTAAGGTACCAGGATTGCAAGTACTCTAGTAGTATTTTCTATGTTTGTGAATGTCTGAGGAGCCAAATGGAAAATGGTTATTGTGATAAATGAATATAAGAAACATCAAAGTTAATACAGACAGAAATATAAAGGAAAGAAAGTCATCACATAATTTCTAATATAGATAGGATAGTTGTAGGGTAGGGAGTTGTGATTCGATGTTTTTTGTTGATTGCTAACCACAATTTTATTCTCATATTATACTGGAATAAAAGGATCTTGTTCCACAGATGTTGATGAAGCAGTAACGAGCACTTATATTGATCTGTGTGAATATTATCCGAATCCGATTTAAAATTTGAATATGACAACGGAACTACTTTCTTTTTTATTTCATCGCCATTTTTACAGACAATAAATGAAACGATTTTATTATTAAAAAATGGAATAAAATATACTTTTTTATATTGTTTATTTATATATAATAATAAAACTTACAAAGGATATTTAGTAGTGCACAATACGTGCGTAATCTTTCAAGGTAACGAAACGAAATCAATTGCTTGTAAGATTCGAACCGGTGTATTTTAAAAGACAATTGACTACAAATCATTTGGTAACCAAAATAAATAACAAAGGTAACAGATGCGTATCGCAATGACAGTTGATTCTGATCATCAACCCTTTGCGAATGGAGTTGCATAAATTGTACGAACGAAACAGCCGGACCAATAATGCGCAGTATTTGGCAACAACTCAAATAAAGCCATTGGTGCGAATACGACTTGGTTCATGTATAAAATATAAAGAATACTATTTTTATTTCGCTCCGTGCTGGCAAAAGCTGTTTTTATAAACACTGTTTATAAATTTGTATGTAATATAACGTTGTTAATTACTATTAGTTAATGTTTTTATCTAATAGTCTGAGTGGCGCAGATTAGGGGAGACCTATGTCCAAGACTTTTAAAGGCTGATAGATAGATATAATGTTTTAATATAATTTATAATTTCTCTCTCTTGGGTTATGAAGAATGTATGGGAGTGAATTTATAATCTACTAATAGTTATATGTACACACTGTCATTAAATAGATCCGCCAACGAGGCGATAACCATCTTAAAACTATAATAAAATGTTTTGAAGAAGTTATAAAAGACTAAAGCATTTTTTTTCTTTATTCTTCAATAATCGTAATGGTATAATATAATTTTTGATCACTTCTATTCATAATTAGTGTGTATTTACATTAATATCTTGAGATCATTAATTAAAGTATAGCACAAAGATGTTCAGTTCAATATATTCCAATATATTTGTTGTGGTATACAGTACGATATTTGTTAAAATAAAAGTCTGTTTAAACTGTCCCCCAGATGCATAAATTCGACGGTACAGGCGAACGCCAATTAATGCGTTTTGTTTGGCGGCCAGTCAAACACGGCCATCAGTTTGCGGCGACGCCACATTTCCATCCGAGTGCCAATATACACGCAATGTGTGGAAAATAGCTTTATTCAACTTCCTTTTGTAATTGTTGTTTTTTATTTCAAACATTGAATTTGCAGACAATTTCGTACCTATTATGAATATCGCACGGTTTACTAGTTTTCATCAAATTGCACTTAAAAAATAAATTAACTAGTTTGCGATGTTATCATTATATATGTAATTATCACGCGGTCCCAGAGCTGGTAGCTTTCTCGTTCAGCGTATTAATGTTGCTGTATAACAAGGAAATGCAACCAGTATCTCAGGTAAAGTTCTCAAGGGCCTAGTCTCATATATTTACGGCCAGTAACCTAGTTAGTAGTGACACTGCCTGCGAAGCCAGGGGTTCTGGGTTCGTAACCCGGCCGGGGCAGATTTTTATGTGACAGATAAATATTTGTTCTTGGGTCATGGGTGTTAGTGACGTGTTATTTGTGTTGTCCATATTTATTTTTTAATTTATTTATCTTTTATTTTATATTTATCAAATATTAAATAAAATATATCCATTGATATATTATCATTTGTATCTCTAACTACATATTGATTTACAGAGGAATTAATTTAGTTTTCTTTCTTCTTTGATAAAAAAAAAATAAAAGACATATAATGACGTTTTTCAAGTAATAATACAGCTAAGTTTTACAGATATGCATATAACTAATTATTGCTGTAAAATTATATTGATTTTGTATTTTTATTTGACTTAAACGATGCAATGAAATATAAATCAGACTCAATAATATCTATCATGACAAGTGTATAGGTATATTATAGCAAATAAAAGTCATATTTGCTCGTGTTTTCATATTTCATTAGGAATGATTAATTTATTTAAAAGCTTTCAAAAACTACCCACAAATGTTCCTCGTTCAATAAAAATGTATGCACGTTCCAATTTTCTCCAGGCGATTTTGTAAATATAAAATCTTTAAAGGTACGACTATGAAGGCTTGCAGGCGGCAGTCTATGAGTTTTCAAAGATATAAAAGTTTGTCCCTGAGCTCGATATACGGAAGTATCAACGTAAAATTTTTAAACAACAACAACAAAACTTTACTTGTTTCAAGAAAAATCATAATGTTAAAACAAAACGACAGTTGAAAAGTCCAAATGGTCGACAGGATTCCGCTGACTCTTGGTAAGTGATATTAATGTCTCGGGTCCAAACCGTGAAATATTTAACATGCATGAAAACTTTGTCGGATAATTTTAGTATTATACTATATTGTTGAAACTACGTCAGATATAGTTCTTTCGGTCATTATTTTTAGTTTTTTTTGTAGCGTATTTGACAGAACTCAAAAAAAAAAAACAATTAAACTTTTGTGAAAAGAACATCCGAACCAACTGATCCAAAGTGGTCACCCGCGTTCAAAAAGGACCATCGTAGGAAGGAGGTACATATAATATATCTGATGCAATTGACCGATCTCTCGAGAACCGCTCGTATGATTTTGATGAAAAGTGCAATGTTTCAGAAATAGTCACTTCTATATTATACTCTCGTAAAATAGAAGTGGTGCCATCTGTTGTCTTTCAAAAGTAACATTAACAGTTTAGGCAGTTAATTTACTATTAATTACTTAATTATTTAGATTGACAGAAGCGCTATCCTATATCATTACCATAAGGTAAAGTAAGATTTCATTACAATAAGTTAAAGAATGAACGAAGAATTAGCGTCGTTTATAAATGCAGGATTAAACTATGAAATTAGGATGAAATGTTTGTGGTGAATTGACCAAGCGAAGCTAAGTTTACCAAGCTAGTAGTGACTCATTAGTGACTGTAGGTATTATTGATAGGCATATGACATAATAACTTTGTCTATTTCGGAAAAGCCTGCAAAATACAGTGTTATGTAAAATGTGTCGTCATAATTACAGTGCAAACGGTGGCTGCGAAGTTGGGCAGTAGGTACGTTGTTAGTAAATTACATTTAATGGTTGCATGCTCACGACTACTGCATCGAAAGCTAATTGCTTTTGACGTGTTTCGTAGCCTTTGATTGTTTATTTGAGAAATTACAGATGCTGTAACTTTATCTTGTATGATGTTAACATTTTCCTCTATGTAAACTATGCGATTTATTTTGATCCCTGCAATATTCACATATGCTTCGTAAAGCGATAAAAATAATATGTAGATGTAGCCTACAATTTAGCGAGCTAATTTACGTGTAAAGTAACACAAATTAACAGAGAGTAAAATATGTTTAGAAGTCCATTAATGTAGACAGATCAGGCAAAGCAAACAAGCGTATATAGTTGGTTTTTTCTTTTAACCTTCGAATGTACATGGTAGAATGAAATGGATCCCAAGTGATTTTCGCCTTCTTTTGTCTCGTAATCAGTCAATTATCAAGCTAGTTAAAGGGTCGCTTTTTAAATTTAAATTATAAGTTATTTGTTTCTGTTAGGTGTTTGAATGTCGCAATGGAATCTAATTGTGGTCATGAATGATTTGTCCTTCGTTGTACTTATGTTAATATTACAATAATGTTACAATGAAATATATTATACACCAAACATATTATGATCAGTGTATTTATATATTAATGTTACTACTACTACGTTTGGCCACGTTTAACTAAAAAACTATTCAAACAATTTGGTACAAATAAGAAGAAAGTAAAAAAAGTTTTGGATAAAAGTTCGATAGATGGCATTATAGTCGAAGTTCGCTAAGGGATCAGCCAAAGTATAGGAAATATTGATACATCGCTTGTCAATGAATGGGATGGACATTTAACAAAACTATAAAAATGTAAGCTTTGAAGTACTTTGAATTCAGTCAAATACAGTCATTGAAATGTCATTAACTACTAAACTACTTATCCAATTAATTATTTAACCCACAGATGGAAACTTTTAATTGGCCTTAGATTATTATTCAGTGTTTTGTAAGTAAGTATATTTAAAAAATATATACATATATTTTATTTAAATTTTATAGTAGGGTAAAACTAGACAATGTGCATAACAGCTCTTTCTTTTAGACAAACGGAGATAGACATTAGTTTCGGACTCAAACGCAATGGCGCCAGTAGCTCTTTGAGTTCTGACGCGAGATTGTCGTTTTTGCATTCTATATTAAAATTAAAATTTAAACTTTCAATACAAACTTGCGACACTATACAGATTCATTAGCATAAAGTTCTATGTTTTTGTATGAAATCAGCAGACATAACTACGTTTTTAGTGATCAGCAACGTATTAGGGGACGATGTTGAGAACAGGTTATTCGAAATTTATATATCCCAGTTTTATAATCATATAAAATTTCTTCTAAAAATGCCGCGATGTTGTGTTCGAAAATCCTTGTAACTATCTTGCTCCGAAGCTGATCTTAATGAGGCAACGGAGAAACTACGACTAATACAAATAGAATTCTATGAAGATTCTCGAACCTACGACATGGATCCAAGAACGCTTAGGAAACTTCTTTAGACTGGAAAATTAAAGGTCGGATTTGGAAGAAAAGAAGTTGATATTACATACCAAGAAACTATAAAAAATTGGTTTTACTCCTGATCGCATGAATGTCAAACAAATAAACCACCTAGCTGGATTTAAAGCTTTACATGAAGAAGGTTTTCTTGTAAGCTTTTGAAAAAGCTGGACACGTATTGTTTACTAAGTTTTTTTAATCTTGATTTAAACCAGAAAGAGTCTGTGGACTTTAAGGGACGTTCAGGAATTGTTTATTTAGCTAGCAGCAATTTATGCTGAAAATGATTTCAGATCATGATCTGATTTTGAACTTGAACAGTTAAACATGTTCAAATAAGATCAGTAATATGGTTGAAATTGGTATACATATTAATTATAAACCAGGAAATGATAAAAAAAACTATAATAAAAGGGACACGTAAAGATAAAAGAATAAATCAAAGAAAATTAAATATGAAGTATCAAAGAGTATAAATGAAGAGGAAGCGAATTAAAATTGTTCATAGATATAGATCGTAGAATGCACTGAAATTGGCTATAAAACGATTTCTAAAAAAAAAGTTTCGTTGTCTTTGAAGTTGACTTAGACGTTTTGTTTTTTTCGATTTATGTTCTTTTTATGAGAAATGTGTTTAGTACAATTATTTACTAAAAATTTTCGTTAATATTTAAATAATGCCCCACCATATAAAAATATACTGAATTGTGACGTATTTGTTGTCGAGTAAATGTATCATACGATTAAAAGACAACCGCTTTTTTATTTACGCTACAACACAGTAGTAAAAACTCTAACAGGAAAAAAGTGGGGCATATTGTAGAGTTTTACCTAACACCTCCGTAAATTTCCAACTTGAACGGATATCTAGGTATAAGAACTAAGAAAACGAATTGCCGTACGAGGTAACCGTATCAATAATATTATGTTAATATGATAAATGTAGAACGATTTGATTATATTTCCATATTTGAAACATATCTCACATACTTATTCACATTCGATAGGATATAGTGTTAGAATATGAATACATTTTTCATCGTAAATAACGGATATTTCACAATGAAATTCACGTCGATTGAGCAGCCATTTTGTTCTATTGCGATCCATTTTCGAACATGATTTGTGTTCTGATGCACTCGTTTCACGGCCAAAATTGGATATCTGTCACGTGTCGTAAGATTTTGAATTCAACATCATAATGTGCATAACACGTGCTCTTTCGTACGCAGAATTTGATTTATCGAGGTGACAGATCGTCGAAGATTTAAATTGAAGAACTTAAAGATATATCATTGGACATTTTCAGTCTTTTTTCTATGTTAGAGCTACATCTGCGTTCTGACATGTTAATTATTGTGCTAAAAGTAACATTATCCAGATAAGTGCAGCAATTTATCGTGTTAATTATCGAAGCAAAATTTTTATAGAACTCTATTAATCTAGCCAAGCAATAGCTGTGTAAATTTCAAACGGTTAATTAAGGAGAATTCAGGCATTACCGCTAACACCAACTTTAATGTAGGTATGGCAGAGACATAAGGGAATGGTACTAGGTTGCGATAAATGATAAAGTCTCAACCAAATTAGATATTTTTGACCTATTTTTAAACGCGAAACGCAAATGATTACATATACCACAAACATTCTTAACAAATATCCAAGTTGTACAATAATTTATCTGTCACACGTTTAGTGACAAAAGGTCACAACCTGACTCTACAGTCACCTGAGAATTAAAATAACCTTTAGTAAAAAACAATGCTATTTTTTTATATATTTTTAAAGTAAGAAAATAATTACAATGATGAATTATATTAATATTTACAAATTAATGATATTAGCACAAATAAGGGGAGGCCTATTTCCAGCAGTGGATCTTAAAAGCTGGTGGATGATAAAACCTGCTATGTTACCTAAGAATCTTCTTGCAAAAAGCTTTAGATTAAAAAAACAGCATTCTAATCAGTTTATTCGTATGGGAGATATATACAGACACACAAATACATAGATAAAGATGTTAAATTCGTAACAAATACCCTTTGTTTTTATGTTGGCAGTTAACAAACAATAAATATTTATATTAAAACGTTTGTCTGAGAGAAATAGAGATTTATTATCTCTGTTGACAAACACTTTAACTTATAATCCTTTAGCAATATATTGAATGATGATATTTATAATTACATTGCTTTCATGAATGAGATAAGAATAAACCACTACAATAAAAAGTAAACTAATTTAATTGTAAAAACTTCTCCTACGAAACCAACACGTCTGAATAAAGATAATAATTTTATGAGTACATTTGTGGCCATATGGACTTGATGAGACCCAATAATTTAACACCATTAATGACCCTATTAGAATTAACCTGGATCTTTATACGTAAAATTAAAGTCATAAAATTAGAACATGAACAAATTGTAATTTTAAACCTATTTTCCAATAAAGCATGTCGCTTTCCAACATTTACAACTGAGACAATTTAGTTCATATATTAGGTACAGTATTAAATATTCGTGAACAATAATTAAAAACCTTAATTTCTAAAGCTTTGAGGGCTTAAATAAAACAAATCTCTCACAAGGAATAAGATTTAAGTTTGCCTTACCTTTAAGTAAATAATACCTTCAGAGAGTTATAATAAAAATATAGCAAGTTCCAATTATTTTATTACCGATATTGTATTTAGACGGTGTAATAATTATGAAAATTAAAGATTGTGTAATTATGTACATATATGCGAAAGAGGTTGGTCTTTACAGAAAATCCTAGTGAAGGACCAGCGAAACTAAATACTTATTGACTTCTTTTTATTTCACCAAAACCAATGGCAATAGCTTTCTTATATGTACGCGTTAATGTTTCAAAACTAAGCGCCGGACTAGTCTGTTAAAATATCCAGAGTATAAAAATATGTTGCATATTTACCGTGGTGCAGTGTTTCAGCTAAGTATATATTTTATATCATAAAGACGTGAGGGAACAGACGAAATGTTGTTGCGTATCGTTATAATACTTTTCCCCCTTTCCAAGCTTCAGTGAGTGAGGAGAATGGCTTCAGAAATGTAATAATATCTTTAATATCGCCGCAGAGATAGCAATGTAAACATTCTCAGCGAGCCTAGGATTATTGTCACTGTGGGTTATGAATAATGAAATGACGGCAAACATCCTCATTCACATAAAGGGAACGGGAATTGTAACGGATATTAATTACACTTAACGCAGGGAACAAGGTGTACTATTGTACAAATTACCTGTACAACGAGCGTATTGCGGGGTGATTGATTGAGTAGATATAAAATAGGGTTTTTTTCTTTGGTATCTTGGTATACATAACAGGGTAGGAACAGCTAAAGTTCCTTTTAATTGGTATAATAAGGATAAGAGAAGCCGCAGAATGTTTTGCTCGAGTTACTTAATTTTATAAGTGAAATGTAAATTCCCTTGTTGATGTTGTTTACAATGTTAATAAACATTGTAAAACATTGTAATGTTAATAAACATTGTAAAACCCGTAAAAACATTTTCTTTCTTTTGTAAGTTACAGGATTTGTATATTGTTGTTAAAATTTAATAAAATCTGGATTTTTTTTATGTCTCTAAAATATTTATAAAATTAATGACACATTTATTACTTACGCAAGTTTAGGGGCCAGTTTATGCAAAAGTTTTAGGAACTCTGTAATTCTGTTCCCATTATATATTTCTCGAATATAGAATTGGTGTAGATGAAAATAATCAAAGTATGTTTTTTACAATTTGTACATATATATAGGCCTTAAAGTTAACGTGATTTGAAGTAGATGAGAAAATCTAACACTACAAATATTTCTATTCATCGTACAAATACGTTACTCGGACCATTCGACGAAGACGATTGATTCCGAATGAGTAATAAAAAAGAATGTGGATTATGCGAGTTACTAGTACGTTTTGACTTTTTTGCGCCAATATGTATATAAAATGTTCAGACACGGTAATTTCCACAACCATTAAAACGGATTTCAATAAAATTTTGTGATGCTACAGTTAACTTGCGTTTAAAATGATTGGATGGTTTTGGATCCAGAAAGTTGCGCTGTTGACAATGTTCACAAGAGGATCATCCAAACTATACGATAATTATATTGAAAAGCCGCCGTAATAAAAGCTATTCAATGAGATGAGCATTAACTATAGAAATAAAAATTGAATGAAGAAAAATTACCTGAAGTAGAAAGTTAGGGATTCAGTCAAACTATTAAAAACTTCTACAATAACTAGTTCCTAAATATATTTTAAGACCGTTTTGTTTTGTTGGTATGAGTCCATTTGCTTGTGGATTTGAATCATCTTGTTACCAATCGGACGTAGTTATGCAAAATGGATCCAAGCCACAAAAACCGTTTTTTTAGTTATATCACAAATGTCATCTCCACATCAGCTTTGGTATATGCAAAAAATACTCAACCTGCCTGGTATGTTTTACCTAATGAAATATTTAAATGAAATTTAAAAACAAGCTATATATATAGTCTGGTTATTTTAATATAACAATTTTAATAAAAGACTTATTTTCTCAAAAGCTTGTTTTTGTGGTTGGATCTATTTTGCATAACTACGTTCAATTGAAACGTCGCAAGGAAATATATGTACCTATAAGGACTTTATAATGTTCTCAGTGGTTTTCAACTATGGCTTGTACAATTATGGCTTGTAACCCTCACATTTTGAGTGGAGATCTAGACTTGGCGATAAGAAAGTACGTGATGACGTTGTTGCGTATATAAAGAAACAAAACTTGTCCATAATTGTAATACTAATTATCAAAGATAAATAGTAAATAAAGTAAAACTTTCATGCCAATGTAATGTTCTAACACAACTCATTAATTAGGCAAACGTACCGCCCCAGGCTGAGGTACGAAATCCGAGACAGGCGTTAAAGGAAATGTGCGTGAGGGTTTTCCTATAGCAGCGTCCCTTCGCTAAATGGACGGCCTTGATGGATTAATGGATGAAAGGACATTTCCACAGAAACATAGTTAATTTTATTAGATCGAATTGTCCTTCCTCGCTCTCGTTTTGGTGTGTTACTAAAATGTATGGAAGTTACATTTTTTTTTTGTATACATTTTTGGACATTTTTAGAGCAGTTCGCTCTTCAAATTCTCTACGAGTCCAAACCTATTGGCTTGGAAGATTTCTACTTACTCGTGATTTGAACTGTAGTAATACCGAGAAGTTGCAAGTTCATCACTAGATGTTTGAATTGTTAGGCTCTGCAGTATCAATCTCCATTTGGAAAATTGGGCAAAACTCCAAATGTAACTAAAGCGGAGCAATAAAATGAATAACAAGCACGTAAAATCATTAATTATTCGAATAAATAAATCATATAAAATCAGTTTATTCGGTACAGATATCGCGAGACACAATTAATTTTCATATATCCAATTTATAAGCAACAGGTGAATGTTTACGATACGGTTGTTTACGACACTTAATTTGCTGTGAAATGATGTTTTATGTATCTCGGCTGTCTTTATATTTTGTCTTAGTTAAATATTAATAAGTTGAATAACATTTGAAAGCCCCGTAGCCTAGTTGGTGCCCTGCCTGTGAAGTGAGAGGTCCCGGGTTCGATTCCCGGCCGGGGCAGATATTTATGTGACATAAATATTTGTTCTCGGGTCATGGGTATTAGTGACGTGTTATTTATGTTGTGTATGCCGCCCGCGATACAGGGGATCCTACTATGGGGGTATGAGCGTGTTAGCGTTTATTTATTTATTTATTTATTTATTTAAAAGGTAGTAGTTATTGTAGTTGTCGTCATCTATGGATATGAATGAATGAATCGTACGTTGCCGATCAAAAAGAAAGCAAAGATACCGTAATAGTTGATGCACCGGTTTCTTTAATAAAAATAGTAAAGCAATAGATCCTATTCGCATTATTTTTATAAGTTTTTCTTTAACTTACAATGTTTGAGTGGGTTAAATCTCGCAAGTTAAATTAGAACTACTGCCTCTTACCGTGCCACACCTATGTCAACGATTAATGTCCACAACAATGGCCGAATGCACTTCAATTAACGCGATAAAATTAATGCGTTTATGTTAATTAACGCATTAATTATTACGCCTCATTTTTCATACTTTTAAAACCAATGTAATTTATATAAAAAAATGTGTTACGTAAAACACAATGATGTCTTCTATATAAAATTGGATAAGCATATGCCATTATTATTTATATTGTGTTAAACATATTTTAATAACTAGTTCTTGTTTGTTCAGTTAGGTATTCGCGTGTATGCGACTACTTTCTTTTGAGAAAACGTAATATTATGTACAACAACCTTTTACGTAATTCAAATCATGACGTAAAAGACAGCGCCAAATTGAGCTCGACTTTGTGCATATAGAACGAATGAAACGATTTTTGGGCTCAGTCAAAAGGATTTCTTACATTATTTTTCCGACGTAATGATTAGTTCTTGTACTTTCGTGACTTTACTTTTTATCTAATAATAATACAAGCAATTCGCATGTATATTAATGGATTTATCAATGAGTACATGTTTAAGCAAGCAACATGTTTAAAAAGCAGTGATAGCCTAGTGGTTCGAACGTTGGACTCCCGAACGTGGGGGCGTGAGTTCGAATCCTGCACGCATCTCTAATTTTCAAAAAGTTATGTG